>JABAEC010000079.1:97595-123069 GCA_013435705.1 Claviceps paspali | reverse complement strand
CCCCCCCCCCCCCCCCCCCCCCCCCCCCCCCCCCCCCCCCCCCCCCCCCCCCCCCCCCCCCCCCCCCCCCCCCCCCCCCCCCCCCCCCCCCCCCCCCCCCCCCCCCCCCCCCCCCCCCCCAACGGCAAATCGGTTCAAAAAAGAAAATAAATCACTTCGCATTGTTCAAGGAGGACGCTTCCATCGTCAACACGTTGACACCAGGCTGCCGAAGCCAAGACTCCCGCGTACTTTTCTACATTTATACAAATGATCCAATTCCGATGATGCGAGTGCCTCTACACGCCCGCCACTGCCGCCGTCTCTCCTCTCTCTACCTTCTCCTGTTTTGTCCCGGACCGCCCGGCTGGGCAGTCGGTTTCGTCGGCGTCGCCTTCTTCCTCTTGTACACCGACAGCCTGTTGCTGGCGCCGCAGTACTCGGTGCTGCTGCCGGCGCATAGCATTCTGCACTCGGTGCCGGCCGCTACCAGGGACGAGTCGGCGAGGCTGTTGCCGCAGTAGCACTCCCGTCCGTACTCGGTGCCAAACATCTCATAGTCCTTGCACAAGTCGGCACACACCTCGTTGGTCATGTTGTCCTGACCCATCGCTGGCCCCGACAGAGCCCGTGTGCCGTTGCCCTCGGTCTGGCACCCGACAAGCACGTAGTTGCCGACCGCAGCCGGTTGCTCAGGGTTCCCGGCCGTGATGTTGGGGTTTTGGTAGAGCTCGAGGCGGCTGCTCGCTCCGCAGTATTCGTATCCGTCTCCCGAGCAGGCCATGTTGCATTCCTCGAGGGGCGCCGTCTTGCTGCTGTCCGCCAGGTAGCTGCCGCAGTAGCACTCACCACCATACTCGGTGCCAAAGTACTTGTAGTTCTTGCAGAAGCTCGCACAGGCCTCGCCGGTCATCTTGTCGCTGATTGTGAAGCCTTGGCCGAGGGCGCGGACACCGTTGCCCTCGCTCCAGCAGCCCACCAGGGTGTAGGGAGAGACAGTCGGCTTGTGCATCAAGGTGGCCGTGGGTGTGGGCGTCACGAGCGCGCTGGTGGTCGAGTACAGCTCGAGACGATTCCCAGCACCACAGTACTCGCTGGCATCACCACCACAGACCATGTTGCAGTCGCTGATGAGAGCCGCGACACTCGATTTGTCCAGCGTGTTGCCACAATAACCTGCAGGGCCGGGTGTTAGACGAGAGAAGATGATGCCATGCAAACAAGCAAGCAAGAACGAGAGGAAGAAAGGAAGGAAACAAGGAAAAGACACACGTACATTCACGTCCATACTCGGTACCCCAGTACACGTAGGCACCGCAGAACTTGGCACACTTCTCAAGAGTCATGGTGTCATTGACAAAGGAAATGCCGTCCAACGCGCGAACAGAAACACCTTCGGTCCAGCATGAGACGTGCCTGTAGCCGCCAACGGTGGCAAGGTGATCAGGGGTCACGACGGCAGCGCGGGAAGTCGTCGTCGTGGATGCCACTACACCGGTGGCGGAGTTCGTCGTCATTGGTTCAGCGCTAGAAGTGGTCAATTGAGTTGCGGAAGAAGAAGAAGAGAGGTTTGTGCTGATGGTGGTGGTCGAATTTACCGGAGGCTCCTCTCCACCGTCACAGGCTCCTGCATTCGCAAAGGCAGCACATGTGCCGCCAATGTCGGTCAGGGCCTTGAAGCCATCCGCCGTGTCTCCCGAGACGACGTCGACACGAGACTCGTACGCCAGGCCACCGGGTATGGTGTAGTCGGCCGTGAACAGCGTGTACTTGCCGACGCAGGCACCCTTCGTCATGGGCACAGTGGCGTTCTTCAAGAGGGCAACGGGACTTTTGTCTTGGGGCACCTTGTACGAGATTCTGACCTGGGCACCTTTGCTCGCCACGTCGTTGCGGACAGCAGCGGCAACGGTGAGAGCGCCCGAGGTGCCCTTGATACAGCTTTGAGGGGACTGGAACAAGATGTCGTCCCGAAGAGGGTATTCGTTGCCGTTGTTGTCGTAGAGCTTGCTCGTTCCGTCACCGTTGTTGACCGTCACGGTGAAGGATGAAATGCCGCTCGTGGCGGGTATGAGAGCTTCAATCGGGTAGAAGTTGAACGCATCGTCGAAGCCTTTGCTCACACCCTGTATGGTGCTCGTGATGCTGCAGGAGCTGGAGCCGCAGGCGGCAGAGCCCCTGCGATTCTTGTACGTGAGCGTGACGCTCTTGATGGCTCCGTCTGCGAGACCGGTGGCCTTGACTCGAATGTATCCCGTCAACTGCAGGGCAGATCCTCCGTTGGTGAGAGTGAGCTGCAGATTGACGGGCTTGACGGTATACGGGACCACGGGATCCCCGAGGGTGACACCGGGGGGGACCACGTCAATCATCTTCTGCAATACCTTTTGACAGACGGCCTTGAACGTCTTGACCTCGGCCAGAGCCGACATGGTCTTGTTGCCGTCGGAATTGTAAACCTTGAAGTCAGCGTTCTTGTTGGCCTTGACCGATGGGCCCACGACAAGGGGGTTGGTGGTGTTTCCACTGAGATACTCGGTGACGACTTTATTGTCAAAGACGGCGTCGGTCGAGTCAAGGGGAGCATTGCCATCGACAACGCCTTCGGCGGGCATGAGTTCCGGAAACTCTTCCTTATGGACCCCTCCAAGGGTGTGGCCACAGGCAGTCACCTGAATCATCTCCTCCGTGGAAAACCCCATGCGTTCGAACTGCTGCTGAAACATGACGGCCGAGTTTTGTGGTTGAGGTACGCCCCCCGCGCCGGCACCCGAGGCATCCTTCCTCCCAGCCCGGAACGGGACAATGGGACCGTCGGCACCACCACAAGAGCGAACAGACATGTATACACCCAAAGCGAGCAGGTCTGACAGGCTGGAGCGAGTGCTGACGTAGGTCGACATGAACTTGAGCGTGGTCTTGTGTCCAGGGCCCGTGTTTTCGCCATTGTCCAGTTCGTATTGAAGGGATCCATCGAGCCCACCCGTTTTGAAGAAGGTGTTGGCCGTGGACATGTCATGAAAGGCCGACCGCAGCCACTCGGCGGCATTGCGCCGGCCCGGCCCCGAGGCTTCGTTGGTGCATGGATTGATCGTGTCGGCGAACTTGCGAGATCGAAACGAGTTGATTTGGAACATTATTTCCTCCAGTTCGTCAATATCTGACGGCCAGGTCGGATCAGCGAGAGCAGCAGATGCCAGGCCGAGGAGGCCAAGCAGGAGGGACGACGTCTTCATGATAGCACGCCTGGCGAGGTGCAGCTTGCGCCGAGATTTCCGAAATGAGGGCCGACGACGGAGACGCAGACGGGTTGTGAAGGCCTACTACGTAGTAGTCAATTTGGATGGTTCGCAGCGACCACAAGCAACAAGATTAAGCAAGACCAAGCTCTCGACCCTGATCATGCGTGGCCTTGTTCTGGAAAGGGGGGAAAGGAGAGGAAGAACTAAAAAGGAAACCCCCGAACGAGAAAAAAGAACGACAGCTGCCTGACAACCTTCAAACCACGAATTGACGGCACGAGGCATTGCTTATAAAAGCCAGAGAGCGATTCACGGCGGAACAGCTGAACACACACCTATGATGCGAATGAGAACAAGGGCATGGTCGGTCAGACAAATGTTCCTAGTGACGCCTCGCTCAGCCCCAATGTAGGCATTGTACGTTGTTGTACCTGGAATGGATATTGCATATTGCCACAGACGGAATTGGGACAACGGCAACAAGTTGAATGCGCCGGAAGGGCGTTGATTTTGTCGAATCTGACCTGAGATGATAGGCGATCCTCGTATTTTTCGGCCAGATGGTGCATTAGTTCTCCAGGGGTCGTCCTTCTCCGAGCGCGTGTACAACACACAACACAGAGCGTCAGCTGCAATCCGAAAAGGTGTGTGCGTCCACCACGCCGGATGACCAGGAAGCTCGGGAGACTATCGTCAAAAGTTGGCATGCTTGCTGACCATTTGCACAGGGAAAACATCCGATAATTTCTCTTGGTTTATCTAGGTGCCGACGCTCTCTCACCCAGGTTGCGCCATGTGCGGCCCTGATCCCTCCACGAATACGTCTTCTCTGCCGTGGTTGACTTTTTTTTTTTTTTTCTTTTTTCTTTTTTCTTTTTTTTTCTTTTCATTTCTTGTGTAGACTGTGAAGACTGCGCAGACGGAGGCAGAGATAGGGCACAGGCACATAAATACAGTTGGCAGCCGCGGCCGCTGCGACAACGGGCCAACGTCATGTTGTGGATGTGGTTGCAGATAGATGATCGGCGTCGATTCGAACAATGAAGCCAGGATCCACCGGGACGTCGCTCCCATCCTATTGTATTCTGTGTGTGATACGACGCGGGGATGGCCATGAGAAAACATAATATTCCCGGGAAGAAAAAGTATTTCGATCCACAGGTCCGCGGTACCCATGCCCATGTATTCCATAATATGCCTAAATTCGGAGTCCTTTGTTCCATATTCCCAGTGCCCCCAAAAGCCACTTCTCAACGGCTGGTGAGAAAACATGCGGCTGTCGACCGGCACTTTTGGACCCTGGTCAACGTTCTCGGCTTTGAGCCCAAAAAAAGCGATAGTGGCAAATTGCAATGTTCCGCACAGGTCGCGATCCAAGGTACATAGTAGAAGAAAGGAGGGGAAAGGAAAAAGAAACAAAAAGAAACAAAAAACCATACGGCTAGACCATGTCCTCGGTGATGACCTCTTTTTGCGCCGTTTCGTCCGACGCCAAGCCCAGCCATGATTTTTTTTAGAGGAGGAAGAAAAGAACAAATGATGTGCCGCCAGAATCAGGCGACGCTGATCCACTCGAAATTGGCACGACCGGCTAATGCAACGTTTGGCAGCAGCCTGCCCAGCTACCTAGCCACCGTTGCCAGCTGGCAGCCAGCTGACCATCAGCTGCCAGCACTAACTTATTGAGTGCCTGGTAGTCCACATCAGCTCTTGACGGGGAGGAAGTCCTCGCCTCATCATCACATAGTCACCGTGACGCGACGACGATGACTTGAATTTCCAATCAGCCGACCTGCCTGCCGCTCAGCGAACCTATGATTATACATATCATGCCTGACGGGGTAGATTTGAGGGCTGTGGAGCAGCGGCTCGTTGGTCTCGACATGGTGCGTCATCACTTATTGCCACACCTCGCTTTCTGGGGGAGGGGGGGGGGGGCTCTGAGGAGGCCCGTGAAATGGGGCAAAAAGAAGAAGAACACGAAAAAAAAGAGAGAGAGAGAAAAAGAAAAGAAAAAAAAGAAAAAGAAAAAGAATAGAAGAAGAAGAAGAAGAAGAGATCGCTTGTTGGATAGATAGACGCATGCGGGTTTGTCTTGCATTCTCATGCCGTCTCCAGCAGCGATAGCAAAGCGCATGATCCTCCGCCCCCCCCCCCCCCCCCCAATGGGGAACTATGGTTACGCTGACGTTGATTTGCTTTAGACCCAACGGCATACAAAGGACACAAAAGTCGGGTGCTGCTGTGGTAGTCTTTTTCTTTCCTCTTGACCTGGCTGTTGGTAATAATCCTTAGCTGTGCGAACCACCACGATATGCGGCTACAACAGCGAGTTGCCGACTTGTCTCAGTCAGTGCCGCGCGCCGTCGAGACACAAACGTTACTGCTGCAGTATCCACCAAGCGAAAGTAAGCTGCGGACGGAAAGCAAAGAAATAGCGTCGATTCTACGTAGTAGATCGGGGGTGGTCAAGCACCATCAGAACCTCAGAATCGAACCCCGAAAATGCCCGCCGTTCCGTCTCGGTCACTCGCTAGGGCCGTTGTCGAGCGGAGCTCTTTTTTTCCTTTTTCCTTTTTTTTTTCACTTGGGACATGGTCATCTACTTACTACTAGTACTTACCATGTATTAAACAAAACGTGCGCATGGGCTGTGGCGCGCCAGACGACGGGCCCACGTTCACCGACAACCTCCCCATTCCAGTCTTGGCGAACTGACGACACGGCGAGTTGTGTCCATCGTCATCGCCAAATCAAATGAAGAACAAGTTCCTGTTTACCTGCCTATCCCAGATCGTCAGTTATGATGCAGTACATTTTTGAACACACGTTTGTTGTTTCCGTCAAAGAGCTCGTCGAACTTATGCTGCCCAGAGACGTCCCGAATTACGTCGACGTCGGCACTCGAAGCCGGCATTCCAAACTTTAGCCTTCACGGCCCTCCGTTCCTCTGACGCCCATTGCGTCATCCATTTCTTTGGTTTCAACTTCGTCAACGGATGCTGTCCCTCTTGTTCACGGAGCGTGCCCGTACTTGATTTAAAAAAGGGCCGAGTGAATCATCCTCATACATTTCCTCTCCCCCCCGGCTCTCATGACTTGACTGTGTCCCATTCTGACTCCCCTTCCTTATTCTTGGTATAACATGAGCTCAAAGAGTCTTGGTGAATACAGAAGAAAGCTCAAGACACCCAAACGAGTGACATAGACAAAAAAGGGAAAGAAGGATAAACAGCTTCTTATCTGTCGCCCGTCGACGCTTTTCATCATTACGCATCATATTCGATCACTCAACATACCTAGACGAACAGCCTCTTCTCCTCACGACCATGGGCTCAAAATCAGGCCTGGCCCTCAAGGGTCTCCAGTGGTTCAACCGCGGCGTGCAGTTCCTCTGCGCTGCCCTCTTGCTCGGCGTCTTTTCCTACTTCATAGCGGCTCTGAACGACCACGACCTCCACATCGACACGCACGTACGCGCCGTCGAGGGCATCTCCAGCGTGGCCGTCTTGTACACCCTCATCGGTCTGATATTCCTCTGCTGCCTTGCCGGCCTGGCGTTCGCTTCGTTCATCGCCCTCGCCCTGGACTTGTGCTTCATCGGCTGCTTCATCTACGTCGCCCACGTGAACAGAAAGGGCGCCGGAACCTGCAACAGCTATTTCGACACGCCCTTTGGCCGAGGGCAGTCGAGCTACGTAACTGAGCCGGACGGCTTCGCAGGTCTCCCTAGGGCCAGCATCGCGTGCAAGCTGCAAAGAGCCTGCTTCTCCGTCTCCATCATTGCCATGTGCGTGTGTTTTTCTTTTCTTTTCTTTTTCTTTTTCTTTTTTTTTTTTCAAATGCCCCCTTCTCCCGCCCATGTTTTTCTTTTCCATCAAAGACAGATCACTAACTCCGTCTTGGCTCTAAATAGATTCTTCTTCGCCCTGTCCATACTCACAGAGATGATGCTTTTCCGCCACCACCGCAAGCAGAAGCAGGCGAGGCGCATGGATCGCGCTTCCAGCAGGGGCGGCTTCTTCGGACGCTTCCGTCGCGACAAGAACGCCCGGCGAGTCAGCGGAGCGGATCAGCCGCCCGCGCAACTGAGTCCCGACCACTTCAACCGCCGGAGCGACGCCACCGAGGCAACGGGCATCACGTACGGCGGCCGCGGCGCCAGCGCAGACTACCAGAAGCAGGAGGTCGGGTACGGCCATCAGCCGACGGGCACGATTACCGCGCCGCCCCTCGCGCAGACCGGACGACCAATTGCTCCTGCGGCAAACGCTCACGGTTCTCGGGAATTGTACACCGATGGCGTCCACACGAGTGTGTAACCAATTTCACGTGGCTAGTCACCACCAGAAACATAACACGGTAGTTAATACTCGAAGCTCCGGAGGAGGGTGAGACGAGGGCACGGAAAGGGGTTAAAATCCCAAAGAAAGGAGTCTCACACAATTAATTATCCTTTCAAAATCACATCTCTTTTTACTATTTTTTCCAAAGGAGTCTCCCACAATCAGCCTTTACATAATTAGAAGAGATGTTTGGTTTTTTTTTTTTAATCCTTTAATATGAAAAGAAATAAAATGCTACATTGCGCCGCCGCAGGGCAATAACACCAAACGTACATAGCATATATACACCTTTATCTGAACTGATTGTCCCTTTTTGTCCCTTTTTCACCCCGTCCCCATCACGTCTTTCCTCTACTATTCAACTTCTTTTCCACATGCATCTTTCATTTTTGAAGAAAAAAAAAAAAAAGAGGGAGGGGGGGGGGGGGGGATGAGCGACAAGAGACATGGAGCTGGGACGAGAAAGAACATGAAGAATGTGTTTAGATGAAATGGAACAAAACTTGAATATTTTTATTGTTTTCTTGCCGCACTTGGTATGTATATGTATTTAGGTGAGATATAAAACAAAACTATTTTCTTGCCGCACTCTACATGTATTCCGATGAGATGAAACAAAACCTCAACACGTTTGTTATTTTCTTGCCGCTCTCAGCATGTATAGGTGAGATAAAAACAAAACTTCAACAACATGTCATTGTGCCCATCGCCTTCACGACAACAGCCCACTCACTCACATACATGTGCAATGCCTGCCTCACCCCCATCCCTCCACACACTCCATCTCGCCGCCCTCCTCGCCGCCAAACCCCCCCCTCTCGTCCGTCCACCCCCCCTCCAACTTCTCAAGCTGCCTGGCGAAAAAGTCGCGCTCCTCCCGCAGCGCAGCCCGCACGTCGAGGGCGATCCTGTCCGGGTACCGACGCACGTTGACCCAGTGGGTCAGCGCCCGGAGGGCCTGCTCCAGCGGCAGCGCGGAGTCGACCTCGGCGTCGATGTCGCTGCCGGCGAGCCACTCGTCGCGCAGCTCCGGCCTGCAGTGGAGGTATACGGCCGTGATGACGCGCATGTTGGACTGGCGCCACTTGCGGCCGCAGTAGGGGACCTGGTTCTTGAAGAGCTTGAGCGTGTAGAGGCGGAGCTCGGGCTGCGGCACGCGGAGGGACTTGCGGAGGATGGCGGACGACTTGTACTGCACGAGGAGGAGGTTGCGGTGCGCCTTGCTCTTGCACATCTTTTGCAGCACCCGGAGGTAGTTTATGAGGGAGAAGAAGTTGCGTCGGGAGAAGTCCGTGATGGGCTCTTCGGGGATGGCGTTGACGGGGTAGCCTAGCTCGTCTACCTCGGGCCGCGGGGGGCCTCCTCCTTGGTCGG
Source organism: Claviceps paspali (assembly GCA_013435705.1). Lineage (NCBI taxonomy): Eukaryota > Fungi > Ascomycota > Sordariomycetes > Hypocreales > Clavicipitaceae > Claviceps > Claviceps paspali. The sequence goes on along the minus strand of JABAEC010000079.1, from coordinate 114,128 downwards.
GGCCGCCCTCGGGGTTGTCGTATTGTTCTGCCGCCCTCTGCTGCTGCTGCTGCTGCTGCTGCTGCTGCTGCCGTTGTTGTTGTTGTTGTTGTTGTTGTTGTTGTTGTTGTTGTTGTTGTTGTTGTTGTTGTTGTTGTTGTTGTTGTTGTTGTTGTTGTTGTTCAGCGTCGGAGCCGTTGCCAGCCGCGGAGGCGGGAGGCCGGTTTCTCTTGATGGGCGGTGGCACCGCCTCGTCTTCGCCTTCCCAGTCCTGTTCGCTTTCCTGCGGTTCCATTTGCTCTCGACCGTCGCCCTGTGCAAGACGGGCACGGGTTTCCTCCTCCTCCTCCTCCTCCTCCTCCTCCTCCTCCTCATCATCATCATCATCATCCTCATCATCCTCCTCTTCTTCTTCTTCCCCCTCTTCCTCTTCCTCCATCTCCTCCTCATCTTCATCCTCCATCTCCTCCTCATCATCATCTTCTTCTTCTTCTTCCTCTTCCTCCTCATTTTCCAAATCACTATCCGACTTATCCTTAAATCTGGAACGTAGATTGCAGAATTGGAAAAAACTAGTTTGTTGCATGTTAGCAAATGGCCACGTACCCGCGACATCATAACGCAGAGCCGCCCCCGCCCCTCCACGTATGCTGATAGGACTTACCTGTTCTCGATCCGATCCATCTTGCTATCGACAACCTGCTGGACGTCCTGGTGCGCGAAGAGCTTGAGCACGAGCGGCACATAGTTCGAGTCTAGCAGGAGCTGCGTAAAGTACTCGAATTTGAGGACGTCTGTCAAAAGATGGGCACTGCGCGTCAGTCATGCGATTTACGCAAGCACGGGAGCTACTGTAAGTTGAGCACCACGGCACAACAAAAGATGAATGCAAGGAAATGGGTTGGACGAAGAAAGAAAAAGAAAAGAAAAGGAACCCACGCGAAAGCCTCAACCACTTGAGCAGCAACAGCAGGATTCCCGTCATCGCCTTCGACGTTATCTCTCGTGTCCTCGTCGCGTCGATCTCCTCGGGCGAAGCCTCGGGCTCGTCCTGCGCAGGAATCTGTCCCAACGGGTCGACCATCCTCGGCCCATTGATGCCGCCGCTCATGGCGATGCTCCCGTTGCCCCTGCCCGGCATGCCTCCGTTCGGCATCTGGCTCGCCTGCTGGGCCACCACGGCCGTGACGTTGGCCAGGATAGGCCGCAGGAGCACGATGACGAGAGATTGGAGGTGCGGTAGCGACTCCCGGTACAAACGCTCCACGGCCAGCAGGCGCTGCTTGTCCCGCCCCGACAGCAGGTCCGGGCGCGGCCCAAAGTCCACCTCGGCATCGCCAGAGGACCTTCTCGGCGCGTCTTCGGCCCTGAGCTGGCTCAGAATCTCCCTCTCCTCTGGCGTCAGCTCGCTGAGATCCAGGCCCTCGATGTCGTCGTCGTCTTGGCGCTTGTCCTCGGCCCATCCGCGCTCGAACCTGAGAAATTGCTCCCGCGCTTCCCACATCTGCCGCGTGGCGCGCGTCATGCGGACCCTCGACGAGAAGAGCTCGCCGGCTTCCAGGATCGAGGCGGGGATGTCGCTGCCTTCCCATCTCCGGCTGACGATGGAGTCGTCGATGCCGGCCATTCCCTTACCACCGGCGCTGTTGCTAGTCGCGTCCAGCGGAGGGTACATGAAGGGGAAGTTCTGGTTCGTCTGGTAGTTTTGCTTCTTGCCGCCCTTGCCGCCTGCGCCGGGCGATGGTGGTGGTGACGGTGCGGGCGTGGCGATGTGGACAGGCTGGTTCAGAATGGACGCACCTCCGATCTGAGACAGGCCCGGTATTGATACGATGCCGTTGTGGCCGCTCACGCGCGTCGGCTGGTTCGGTATCAGAGGCAGCAGCGACGTGTTCTCGTCTTCCAGCGGTATGGGAGGCTGGGGGGGGATGTAGGCGGGATATTTGGACGTGATTTCCTGCCGAAACACGTGGTAATCGAGGGGGGAGGCCGTGATGGTGGTCGTCTTGTCAACGCCATATCCCGCCGTTTCGGACATGGCCGCCTTCAGTTTGACCAGTTCCTTGGTTCCACCAAAAACGAGCAAGATGGATTTCCAAAATAACAAGAAGATCTGGCAAAAAGAAGAAGAAGAAGAAGAAGAAGAAGAAGAAGAAACCATCCACGTCAGCAATTTCGGCCTTGATGCCATTGCCGCCGCCGCCGCCGCCGCCGCCACAATGTCGGCGAAGCAAGAACAAGTAAAAAACAGCAAAACATACCTGGGTGAGCGGCATCGAACCCTGCTCATCCCATCGCAGTCTCGACGTTGCCATCAGCATAAAGTCCACCAAGGGCGGATCCAATTCCACTGCCCCAGGCTCGTCAGCACCAGACCCAAGCGCACGAAGGAAAAAAAGAAGAAGAAGAAGAAGAAAGCAAAAACGCATACATCTCTCAGTCGCGGGGTCCGGGTTGGCAACGGCACGAACTCACACAATGCCTCGTACGAAGCCGACATGTTCAGCGGGTCATTCAACGTCTCCTGGATGGAGATGTACATGATGGTCATCAGATTCATCAGTTCGTCCTGCGCCTCCTGCGGGCTCGCTTGCTGTTGGACATCGCCAGACCTGGTACTCGCCGGAAAGGATTAGCACGCCGCTCGCCCTCGCTTTTGCAAGATACCCCCCTTACCAGTGTAGTTCGAAACAGCCCCTCAGGGCCTCCCAGATGACGGGAAATCCCTCGAGCGAGGTCAGGCACTCCACGCCGGCCCTGATAGCCTGCAGCTGCGACGGGCTTGCGACCGAGCGGCTGTCTTCGTCGATGAGACCGGGCATGGCGGTGTCCCCCCAGCGTCCCAGAACCAGGTACACGATCTTGCCTATCGAGGCAGACTTCAGGGCCGCGTCGTTGGACTGGACGCCCGCAATGGCAGCCCGCACAAAGCGAGCCCTCGTGTCGCCGTCGGCGTCGTCCCAGTGGTTCTGGCCGTCCGACTCCTGGTTCCAGTGCCATTCGAAGGCCTTTTGCGCCGCGTTCAGCCGCACCCACTGCCAGAACTGGTACACGAACCACTCGTCAATCTCCTCGGCGTGCGGGCCCATGTCGGCGTAGACAAAGTCGTAGGCGATGGGCTCGGCGCGGTTCGCCTCGGCGACGATGCGACGCAGCTGAAGGAGCGACAGGGAGTCGGTCGGCCCGGAGAGCTGCTGCTGGGGCGGGTTGGAACTGGCGTTCCCCGTCATGTTTGCCGCGGCGGCGAACCCGGAGGGGAACGTGTTTCGCTGGAGACCCGGTCGCGTCGGCGCCGCCGCCGCAGGAGGTTTCTCCACATGCTCCGTTCCTGCTCGACCGCCTGCGGAAATTTCTCCCGTATCGGCCACATCGTCCGCCGGCCGAGGAGGCTCGGGGGCGGCATGTTCTGGGACAGACTTTGACGCAGACCACATTTTTTTTTTTTTTTTTTTTTTTTGCGTCGATTTCGGTAGAGAGATGGAGAGGGGGAAAACGGAGGAGGGATTCCGTTGCGGATAGTTGTAAACTCTGAAAGGGGGGCGTGGGATATCGTGGAAAAATTCTAGACCGAGGATGTTGCGAGCGTCGTCGTCCTTGCTAGATGCATCGTTGCATCGGTCAGGCGCTAGGAAGGTGTTGTTCGATCGGTTCTCGTTTGATCAAGCCATCGATTCCGCGGCCTTGGCTGGTTGATTTTCTTTTCTCTTCTCTTCTCTTCTTTTCTTTTCTTTTATTTTCTTTTCTTTTCCTTTATTTTTCTTTTCTCCTCGAGCAGGCAGCTTTTGAAGCTCGAGAAAGCCGCAACAGCTTGGAAGGGAAGAAGTTGATAGAACTTGGTTGGTGATGGGGCTTGTCGACGAGTGGATGCACCTGCAGCGCAGCTCATTGGCTGGCGCCGCCATGTGGGGCTTCTGAGCTTGCCTCCTCTGCGCTGGTGATGAAACTCGTTACACAGTAGTTGACCACGATATGAGACGCTCTGAATGATTAAAACAGAAAGAAAACAAAAGAAAAAGAATACAGGCTTTCAAAGAGAATGAAACAAAGACCGTCGTTGGACAGAAAATCCAACCTCCTCTGCTCACTCGTCCCCGGAGCCCCCGTCATCATCACTCCCGCCACCGCCATCATCCTTCCCGGCAGTCTTCCCCCCCTCCTTACTCTTGGCCCTCTTCCTCAGCTTTTTCAGCCGATTCATCCTCTTCTTCTTTTCCTTCAGATGCTCCTCCTTGTCCATGGCCCTCTTCTCCTCCGCCTTTGCCTTCTTCCTGTCCGCCATTCTCTTTTTCTTCCCAGGCCGCTTTCTGCTCCTTCCCTCGCCAAGCGCGGATACCTCGCCGGCGCCGGCCCTCCGGCCGATGCCGATGCTGGTGCCGCTCACCACCTTCCATGGAAACGCCATGCCCCACCGAGGTCGACGCGATCGCAGGATCACGTCCTCGCCGCTCACCGCCGCGAAGCGATACTCGCTCTTGAGCGTCTCGGGGACGTTGCTCGCCGCGTAGAAGGATGGCGGGCGAGGGTAGGCCAGAGCGCCTTCTCCGGGTGTCGCTGATTCGTCCTGGAGCGTGACTCTGGCGGGGGGACCCGAGGAGAAGAGGCGGAATTCGAACTCGCCTGCGCCGTCTTCGTCGTCTTCGTCGTCGTCGTCGTCGTCATGCTCGTGCGAGGCGGGATGCGCCGCCGCCTGACCTGCTTCTCCGGTATCCAAGCCCAGCGACCTTGCAATCTGTTCATTGAGACGTGCCTGCAAGTCTGCGTCGGGCGTCTCGTCGGATCCGTCGCTCCAGGAGTCGCCCGCCGAGTTGTCAAGATCCTCGCGACGGACTCTTACGAGCTCGCTCGTCAGTTCAGGTGTCCCATCTTGGCGGCTGCGGGCGCACAGCGGCGACTGACCTTTTGGCGTCAGGCAGATGAAACATGTTGGGTGGTAATTCCTCTGGCAAGCATGAATGATGGCTATGCGTCAGAGCGAATCAACGTGTATTTTCGTCGTGTTTTTGTTTTCTCCTTTCTTTTTTTATTCGTTTCGAGGTTTTGGCTTCGACTTTTTGTTCCAACAAGATACTAATCAATCGGCCAGCCAGCTTCCTTATCTTATCGCATCCGTCTCGCCCACAGCAGCAGCCCACCACCCCCGTCCCGTGCGCGCGTGTTGTCAGGGCGCCAGCCACACCCGCTCACTGGTGGGTGGCGGGTGGCGGGTGGCGTGCGTGGCGTGCGTGACAAGCCCGACTCCATCAGTTATAAAACAAACGTTGTCGGGATCAAATGCCCCCGGACCTGTCACGGATGCAATCGCAATCAGGCAGCCTTATACATTGATGCCTGTAGATTTCTATTTTATCCAAAAAGTACAAGTACAAGTGGAAGGGAGCTGGGAAAGGACCTCCCGCTACACGGCGCCTCCATGATTTCGTCCGAAATCTCATTTGTCCACAACAGAAAAAAAAAAAAAAAAAAAAAAAAAAAAAAAAAACTCCAGTCCAATAGCATTCAAGCAAAATACCGAAATCATAACAATTGCTTCCTCTACACAAAGAGGGACAACAATCCCCCCCTCCCCCCAAGAAAAAAAAATACTCCTCTTGTGCCCAACGAGTTCCTTGCTTTTTTCTAATGCATTTTATCAATAACAACAAGCTTCCCGTCAGGCCACAGCTCACGCCACCAGAAGCATTGAAACCTAGTTCATGCATCCTGTGCATGCCAATAAGCAGCCTTGTATATACTCTGTACTCCGCAGATGCACATAAATACCTATATATAATACACATGTGCATATACATAAGACACATACATATACATATACACACATGTATATGTATGTATGTATATATATATATATATATATATATATTGGTGGGTCTGTTATCTCAACACGGCAAGTTTGTCCATGCATTCATGGCCGCAAGCCCACTCACAATTCCATCGCTATTTGTCCAGGCTATCAATCTACTACGTGTGATCCAGCACAGGTTTCCACAGTGTGCATCGAGACTCGAAGAACCCCGTTATCGCCCAATTAATGCATCGACTGATGCGCGTGGTTGGTGGGTTTCCGTGCCAGACGTGTGTTGCAGACGTCGGATCCTGTAGTACAAATCTCCTCCCGTCAGGCCAACGGCCGGGTGTGCGATCCAGTAGACGGTTTTAGAAGTCAAAAGTTGCGCAACAAAAGGATAGGAGTAGCACACATCGCCAACCGAGTCAAGTGACGGTGGGGAGAAAAGAAGGGGGGGAGGGGGGGGGGTATGCTCCAAGTCACAAACGAATATGACACAAAAGCAAATAAAAATTAAAAAAAAAAAAAAAAAAAAAAAAAAAGGTGGTGGTGGTGTGGTGGTGATGGTGGTGGTTGGGAGGGGGGGGGGGGGTAAGTTGCTTGCTCCGTATCTTTGTGACATTCGAAAGCACGCCATGTCTGAGAGCGGTCGGACGAGTCGAATCGTCTGGATGATGCCCATGATCCATCAGCACGCAGGGGAAGAGTCTTCTTTCCACGGCCGGCCCACTGCTCGATCACGCCGCAGTCCATGAGTAATTGTTCATGCTGTCGAAGGATCCACGGGCACTACTATTACTATAGGACGAGGGCTCTTGCTTGAGGGGCGGAACTCCGGGATAGCTTCTCCCATCGTGGGTAGCGTATGAAAGATTGGAGCTTGGTTCGGCGGCGGTCGTGGTCCATGTATTCGCAGAAGGATAGTAATCCCTGCCAGCGGAGGGATTGCCTCCGGGTGAAACATCACCTACGCCGCTGCTCATGCCGCGGAAAGAGCCATACCTGTATTCGGAACCTTCAGTATGCTGAATCGAGCCACTGCTGGGCATAGATTGATGGCTCTGATGTCGTGGGCTTTTGGATGGTCTAGGATTGCCATCCATGTATCGAGGCATGTTGAAGGCGCTCTCGGACCCAATCGCGACACTACTGCCGGCAATCTGTGGCGTCGACGTGTTCGTATAGTTGTATGACCGTAGACCCGACTGGCCGTGCTCTGCTGTGGCCAGTGGAAGTGACACCGACGAAGCCATCGATGTGTGTAGCGGGAGGTCCTGTGGCTCGTTTGAAAAGGCAGAAGAGCCGGAGAGGGGCAGTTTCGAATACGAATCAGGTGCCATGGTTGACGAGACTTGCGAGTGCCAGGATGGGTAAGAGCTGGATCGGTTGAAAGAAGCACCAAGGCAACGTGTTAGTTTAGTTGGTTTCCTTTTTTTTTTTTTTCATTCACTTGGTCGGCCTGGACGCGGGGTCTGGCTCTTTTTTTCTTCTTTTCCTTTCCGGTCAAGACTTACTTGGATCTCAAGGCACTAATGCTAGAGTTGTGTGGCTTGGGGGGGCTAAAAGTGAAGGCAGATCGTGGTACCTGCATATCCACGCTCCGAGGCTTGCCGTCTTTGTTGAGGCTTATGGCGCTGGCAACAACGCCCAGGCCAGTCTCTACCAAGGCTTGGCCTCTTGAGCCGGCGCTTGAACCCAGGAGAGGAATCTCTTTACGAGCCTGGAAGTTGCGCGGACTTCGACCACGAACGACAATCGGGGCGGTGATTGACTCGGAAAGGACAACCTTGGAGTTGTCGGGAAGAGTTCCAAAGACCTTCAAATGCAAAACAAAATGTTGTTGCAGCTCCTTTCTTCTACCGTTGTTGGCAGTGGCTCTACGTGGGAAGATTAGAATCAAAATCGTCAGAGAGAAGTTGGTGGCTCGGCCGTAAACAGCCACCACTTACATGCGAAACTGGAGACGACGCCAGCCGATGGGATACACGGCGAACTCCCCTTCGGCCTCGGCTCCATCTTCCTGAAAGGGGATCAGGGGCAGAGGGGACGGCTCTTGCTCCGGCCCCTGGCTTATCTCGGGAGAGTTGGGTGGAGGCGTCTTCCAGGGGATGACAATGAGCCGGACCGGATTGCCGTCGACGGACTCGATGGCGGAGACGGCCACCTCCATGTTGTTCACGGGAAGCGTCTCGTTGGCCTCGTTGACAATGGACAGCTGCCCTCGCGGCATGACCAGTGAGCCGCTGATCTGGAACAAATTGCGCCGATAGCATGTGAGCTCGGGCTGCAGCGCAGCGCCATCGCTCGTGTTGGCCGGCATCTCGGACAGAAAGAACATGCCGTGCAACTGCGCAGACAGCTCGAGCTGCTGGACACGACCATGCTGATCGAGGATGGACTTTTCCTGGGAGCGTCGGAAGGATAATAACTTGTGGTCTTGGTTCATGGTGAGTCGCGACCCGTCGTCCCGCATGTCGTGGACGATTTCTTGGTAGGCCGGCTGCTCGGCTTGCGAGAAAGATCGTTTCAGGCCCGAGTACGAGTTCTGCCGCTCATACGAGGCGGAGTCGTCCTGCGAGTAACGACTGTAAGAGTACGGATGCTCCATCTCTCCTCGCGGTCTTGCCGAGACGTGTGTCGACGCAGGACCGTGGATAGAAGAGGAATCCATGCTTCCGAGCCGGGTGGGCAAGTGTGAGGAGCCTCCGTAGTTTGACCAAAGACTAGAGTGGGTGGGCTCTGCTCGAAGCTCCGTCATGGTGGCTGCTGGATATGCCGTGGTCATCATAGGGGCATGTCTCTTGCGAAGAGATGCCGATGTGTCGTCAGTTGGAAAAAGGGGCGGCCCAGGAGTCAGCAAAAAACGTCTCGTCTGCCTGCAGCCCGAGGCCCTGGCAGAGACGGCCCTTTTTGTATATTTTATGTATGTGCGTATATCGCGCAGCAGCAGATGCGCCTGTGAGCTGGCGTTTTGCTTATCCCGGATCCACGTCTGTGCAGAGAGTGCATCAAGTGAATGGACTGGCCAGAGGAAAGTATGTGGTTTTTTTTTTTGAGAGAGAGAGGGGGGGGGGGGGGGGGAGGGGGTGCGTGATGTCGACCTGCCGTCGTGGGCCTTTTCTGCCTTTGTTGTTATTTTGCTGTTGCTGTTGTTGTTTTTGCTTCCCCCACGATACAAAAAGCGTAGCAAAAAGGGACGAGCTGCGCTATGCACGCCCTCACACGAGGAACTCAGAAGACTGGATTTAATAAATGGACGAGAGAGAGGGAGAGAGGGAGAGAGAGAGAGAGAAAAGGTGATCGCCATAGAGTCGAGGGACGAGTTGCGGGTGAGTCGTTTTACTTGTATACACCGAGAGGGATCCTCCACACGGCAGATGTTGTGGAGCTGTGCACGTCGTGGAGGGGGCGTGTCGCCATGGCCCAAGGCGTGCGATGCAGTGGGTGTCGTGGTGCCAAAAAGGCCCGGCACTGAGCCGGGTACATTTTGGGATTCGTCGACCAGGGCCGGTCGTAGCGACCAGGAACGGGAGCTAGGAATCGCAGTCTTGCAGATAGAATAGGGTCCTTTTGCTCAGTGTGAGGCAACTTGAAACTAAGCACAGCGTTGCCTTAGCCTGGTCGAACGGGCCACCGTGCTAGCATCGATCCGGACTGTGGCCACACTCGCCTAGGTCCTGATGCCTGCCTGGTACCTGCCGGGTACCTGCCAGTACTGTGTACATTATCGCATGTACCTGCTGCGCGCATGGCCACCTTGCTGCCCGCCTACGCATGTGCCCATGTACATGGCGTGCGTCCCGTGATACAAGTGCGGCACGCAGTTTGTATAGACGCACGCTCAAACGGCAATCCATCCCTCTTTCCCTCTTTCCCTCTTTCCCTCGTCCTCGTCCTCTCCCTCTCTCGCTTTCGCTTGCTCTTCCGTGCAGGCGTCTGTTCTCGGAAGAAGATGAACAAGAGAGAGGGGGGGGGGCAGACCCAGCAGGGAAACCACCAAACCTCGTGCCCCAGGGTCATGATATTATCTCGCATCCGATCATGGTGTCATCACTGTCACGAGCAGCCAAGGCGCGACGGACATCAACACCGCAACAACGATGGGTTCGTGCCTGCCCGCCTGCCCGCCTGCCTGCCTGTGAAATGCCTCCCATGAGTCTCACCATGCACAAACGTGAATTACCCCAGGAGCACAAGCAAGCTCGGAGCCCTAAATGCTGCCCATGACAGATGGACGGTTACGTTGGGGGCGAGATCAAGTCCGACCGTACGGGAAATACAGCCGTGGCATGGGACATGGGGCCAAGACATCATGGGTGCCAGAGTACGAGCTCCAGGAGTGCGTATGCGCGTTCCGGTAGCAGTTCTGCGTGCCGTGCTACAAGGACGACCCTTTCGAAACCTTTCTCCGTCAACTGGCAAATCCACGAGCAGTGAGCACACGCCCTTTGGCCGTCGACTGATGTTTGCCGAAAAGTCCCCATCGTGTTCCCATGCCCCCCCCCCCCCCCCATGTCTGATCAGAAAAGGGCAAAGGTGGGTGGGGTAACTCCGTCATGAGCCTTTTTGAAAAGAAAAGAAAAAGAAGAAAAAAGAAGGGAAAAAAAAAAAAAAAAAAAAAAAAGAAGAAGAGAGAAAGAGAGATAGAGAGAGAGAGACGGGCCGGCCAATCAACAAGGTGCGTAATTTTACGGCAAAGGCTCGCGCACAAGCACACTAATGGAAAGCATGCAAGAGAAATCTAGACAACCAGCCATGCGCTGCGCTGCCGTGACTTGGCCCCATAGTCTATCCAGTATCCGTCAAACGCACGACTGACTTTGACGGATATGCACAGACGAGACAAGACAAGACAAGACAAGACAACGCACAGGGGTTCAGGCCTGTGGGGCTCGTGAGGATTCCCAGTGACAACTCAGTACTAGGAGCCTGGAGGTAGGCATCCAGGTAGGGCAGCTACCTGCACATGGCCGAGTAGCAAGTAGTGCTTACCTGGATACTTACCACGAGACAAGGTATCTCCTACCTACTACCTGCTAGATGGTCAGGTAGTAGGTAGGTAGTGGTAGGTAGTGGTAGCGGTGGCTTCGTCCGTCTTGACGCTCAATCTTCACGAACCTCATGGCTTAAGCGCACATCGCGTTGCAGTGAGCCAGTCACCATCAAAAAAGAACAAAGCCCAGGGTCTCTCACTCTTCTAGAAGCTGGGAAGACCTTCGAGACGGTAGCAATCGTCATGTATGAGAATCACGTCCGCCTGGTAGTCTCAACACGCGAGCCAGGCCGCTGAATGGCACATACTCGCTCTGCAATTCACATAGTACTTCTCAACAGCTACACAACGAGATGGACTTTGATGCTCGGCGTCTTGAAGAACGAACTGATAGGCATCTCCACCTTGTCCCTTCGTCTCGTTCGCCTCTCTTTCTTCACACCACTTTTTTTTTGTTTTTTGTTTTTTTTTTTTTGCAAAAAAGCACTTCCTGGCTCATCAAACTGGCTTATGTGGGCAAGGCTCGGCCGATACGGCATCGCGGCTTGCGACGATACACAGATGCGGAGCGCTTGTAGGTGACATCCAGAGCAGCCCCCACGAAGATTGACAGACTACTCAGCAGAGATGATGCGCCTGAGGTAGTAAGCCATGTTACTCAATAGTCATATAGTGGTAGGTCCATGTGTAGCATCAGCGGGTTCGTGTCGGCCGAGAACGTTTATGCCACTACGCTTTTACAATTGACAAACCCACTCACTGGTGACTCGCTAGAGCCCGGACCTTGGCCGACGGCACGCGAAACGCACAGCTGATTAAAAGTCAGAGCCAAGAAGCGAAGCCACAGGAGCAGAAAGAATTGGCCTATGAAGTTACAAGTGGAGAGTGATTGGGTATTTGCGAGCCGTCATGAAGAGGTCCAAGTTGACAAGACGAAGGGGGGGGGGGGGCAACGATACTAGGATGCCTGGCGGCGGCGGCGTCAATGGGCATTGGTTGGATTGAGGGGAGCGCCCGAATCGTACATGCATAAGCCCACCCATCTATCTCTCCATGCCCATCGTCGGCAAGGATGGGGGGGATGGGGTGGGCATGGGAGACAGGGATTTTCAAGCACTGACCAAAAGGTGTAGCCAGCCAGCCCTTGCTCAATTTACCATGCACACTCTGTCGCCGGTTTTTTTTCTTTTTTTTTTTTTTTTGGTCGTCCCGGCTATACTCGATCAAGACATGCTTCCGCCTGCTGCGCCTCTATGACCATAGCTGGAACGGCAAATTTTAATCATCTTCTCCGGCAGGCTACCGTTTCTCGGCCGGCCGAGCCACCCTTTTCTCTGCTTGTCCGTGTCCACTCCTGTGATGTGCGCAGCCATTGCTCAGAGGCAATGTACACATCATGCCGAGCGACGCCGAATGTGCGCGCTCAGACGATTTTTGATTTTGATGGCAAGGCTGAAGCTGAGCCTTGCTTACTTTGTTCATCAGTCATCTCCAGAGGAAACAGTATCGTCGGATAAAACCAGCCAATGAGGGCGTACGTACACTCTGATCAGGGGCATTTCAATAGACCGATCGTGGCCATTGAATAAATACATAGTACTAAAAATTTGGACGCGGTCCAGGCTGGTCGGAAGCTGAACATTGACTGGGCTGGCTGGCGGGCGGGCAGGTTTTGACTGTCGCCGGCTACAGTAGCTCCAATGCACTGATTTGCGACAGAGATTGATGTTCATCTTGTCGTTTGATGGTGGTGCTGCTGCTGCAATAAATTCCGCCGTCTGGCTCGCAGAACCTAGGCGCTTTGAGACCGTTACAGTCCTCAATTTTGCCAGATGGCCCAACGCCGAGTTGCAGAAGAAGCCGTCTCCAGCGTTTCGGCGCGCTGTGCCGTGTCGGCGTGTGATGGGGATACCAGGACCGCCACACGAGCTGCATGATTTACAGGTGCGGTGACGGGCAGCAACGTCATGTGGGAGTGACGCAGGGAGTGCCTTTGCCGCGTCGCTCTCTGTTCTATCTGAGCCGTCAAGCGGCCGTCGTCAAAAACCAGGCCAATTAGTGTGATGCCCACTCTACTAATTCGTCTAGATACCGTGCTGGCTGTTGTCCCGGGTTGTGCCGTCAAGCCAGAACTAGAACTGATGGAGTCGATCTGCACCTGCATTCCAAGGGACTTTGCCCGTACTTCATGGCGGCAAGGTTTATACGTCACCCCATTATTGCGTTTTGCGCGGATGAAGCGCCTCCTGTATCGCACTCATTTAACGAAGAGAGTGCGGTATTAATTAAAAGTCTCTGTATCGGTCTCGTCAACTTCGTGATCATCATTGGCTTGACCGTGTTGAGCTTACCTGCCCTGGCAAGATGTTCAGTCCGAGCGAGCGAAATCAGCGGATCGTTGAGTCAGCCGCAAAGTTGCACATTATTCTGCCAAGGGGCCCGAACTGTGGCATTCGCGCACAAAGAAAAATCATCCGTCATGTACCTGGGTACTAGGTACCAGGTAGGCAAGTAGGTACCCAAGGTATCATGCACATGCCCGCCTGGTATCCAGGTAGGTACATACAGCGGTACACACACCCCTCCACCCCTCCCCCTTCCCCTCCCCCTCCCCCTCCCCCTTTTTTCTCTCTCCAAGTCTGGCCAGGTGGGCTTGGCCTCATCGTTCCCATCGCAGATTGGGGTGGGGTGGTGTTGAAAGTATGCCGATGACGAGGTGGGGCCAGGACAGGCAGGCGCATAATATTCAAGAGAATAGTTCGGTCCAATGGCCCCTGGTCGAGTTGAAAGTAGGTATTGAGAGATTATAGAGACAAGTGATGATGGTGGTCGGGAAAGAAATCAAGGTGTGTGTGGGTGCCGCATGACAAGGACATGAGGCATGAGGTTGCTTGACAGCCTCCCGAAGTCAAAAGACGGCCAGAAACGCACGAGAGCGGCAGACCTTGGGGCATGGAAGAATATTCCGTGCCTAGATCATTGGTGACTTAAGCGAACTTGGAGCTCATGGTGACGTACAAGCCTCCAATCAAAGGCCAAACAGTCCCATCGCCTCCTGATCAGCAAGTCCAGCGACATCTCGATCGAATCATTGTGTGTTTGGTGGGTGGAAACAATTACATTAGGCAAGAGCAACGCACTAGCGGTATTGCAAAGTGCCGGGCGGCACGAAACTACCAGTTCATCTCGGCACCCAGCAGATACGTGTTTCCTCTTAGTATTATTTCGCAGCTGGCCAGTACACATCAAGTATTGACTACTACCCAAGCTTTTTGACAGTCTTTTATTACATGCAAAATCGTTTGAAAAAGGCGAGACAGACACTGTTCCTTCCTTCCTTCCTTCTTTCTTTTTTTTTCGTTTTTTTTTTCTTTTCTTGCCTCCTGTCCGTGGAGCACGGCAACAGATGGAACGAGCGATCAGCAGTCATGAACCCACGAGGCAGAAATTGGCAGCCTCTTGGTACAGTCTGTGACAAAGGAAAGTCCCTGGTCATCCATCCTTGTTCACGTTGAAGAGAAGAAAAAATGGGTAGCAGTTCGCCGATACGCGATACGCACTGAATCATTATGTATGTGCCAGGGCGAAATTTAGTTAGGTTGACACGTTTGTGCTCACTATGCCCACCCGCTCGGCACCTCCGCCAGGCAAGTCGATAGTGACAATATTGTTCGGTCGTTTCTACCATGCAAGAAAATATGAGGGGCTAGATATGGCACGTCGTCTCTACGCTCTACGCCACGAATGGCATGTCGCAGATAGGAGAAAGAGTCAAGAGTAGTTTTCAAATTCTCATCAGGGAGGGAATCATCCGCCCGGCGCAGCCTTACAACGTATTAGAACAAACTTTATCGACCAGCAAAGTAACATTCGGAATGCTCGCCGTTCAGGTCCACCTTGGCTCTTCTGTCTTGCTTGTATGTATAAATAGCGCATCGTCATAACCGATCGATCAACCCCCAATCCAACCCATTCCTTTTTTTTAAAAAAAAAAAGAAAGAAAAAAAGAAAAAGAAAACAAAGCAAAACAAAAACACAGAACACAAAGAAATTGAACCACCAACTGGTAAGAAACAGTCTCCCTCTCCGTGACTCGGAATGAATTGGGTGGTTTTGCACGAGACTCCGGTTTTGCACGAGACTCCGGTTTTGCACGAGACTCCTGCATCACGGATCAGGTTCTATTTTGGCTCCTTTCTCGCCTTCGAATTCCTCTGGCGCAACGGTTGACTTTCTGGTGGCGTTCAAGACTCGTTGCACTTGTTCCATCGCACTCGGCCGAACAAGGGTGTTTTTTTTACGTCTGGTGGTCTATTATAGCCCGCCGTTGCAATGTAACCACCAGGGTTGGGTGCAACCGTCCAACTTGCCAGATCGTTGTCGCACATGTACTTGCACAAAGCCATACAAGCTGCTCCTGGTTTTACCCGGCTTGTTGTCGGCCTTTGGGTTACTTCCCGTGAGACCCGCCATGTGCAAGGCCTTGACTTGTTCTCAGACTCACTCCACGCGGAATGCTCCAGCGGCCGAAAAGCCTTAATAGCCTAAACAACCGTCTGCTTGGCATGGTCGTCGATGACATGTTGTGAAGGCTAGCTTCCCATGATGTTGTCCATTGGCCACCTGTCTGAGCCAAAACTAGACCGACCTTTGTGTATTTCCTGATTTAGTAGCGGAATGCTTTTTCCCTCTCATTTCTGTACAATTTCCTGAATTCTCGGAGCGGGTTCAACGGGCATAGTCACTGCAAATGTTTTGGTTCGTCGAATGGACATGGACTGTAACAGTTTCCAACCTTTCATCACAGTTCTTCCAAAAGTTGGCAGCAGCTCTCGCCAGAACTCATTCCTTCATTTCGCATGTATGTATCGATTCGCTAAGTGATGGACGTCATAGTAAATCCTCCGCTTTGAAATACATAACATTCCCAATGCAGACTCGTGCAGCGTGCTGCGCGGGAAGTACTAATTCAGATCAGTTTGCACAACATACCTGTCTGCTACCAATTTCAGGCCATATTCATTGTGAGTACGTAGTAGATTTTTTTTTTTAAAAAAAAAAAAAGAAAAAATAATAATAATAAAATAAAATAAAAATAATAAAGCCCCCCCCCCCTTCCCCAATTATCAACGCAGGAGTAGACATATCTGACCATGGGGCAAAATAGATAGGGATTGGTGTACGCGCATGTTGGCAAATCTTGGCCGAAAGTTGGCCTAGTAGTGGTGGGGCAGTCAGTAAGCCTACCAGGTGACCCAATTCGGTGACGATCTCCATTGCACCTGCCACTTACACACACACACACACACACACACCCCTACCCTCCCCCTTCCCCTCCCCCTCCCCCTCCCCCTCTCCTCTCCCTCCCTCCTCCCTCCCTCCTTCCTCTGCCGTGCGAAGGCTTGGCTAGCATGGGCTCGGAGTACCTCGGTGTACATGATTGACCTGTCGGCCGAAATCCTTTAGCCCAGCCTGGTAGGTACCTACCATTACCCCAACCCCAAATACCACAAGGTGCTCCTTGTAGGGTATGCACTTTAATCCTGTCGAAATGCATCACCATACATCACCTTTTGGCGCAGCTTTCGTTCTACCTGCGCCTTTTCACCCTGGCCTGTCTACTAGGTTCCTTGCTTTGCATTCCCACGCCGTTGCCATGTCGCTCCCATGTCGTTGCCGTATGATGCAGACGGGGGGGGGGGGGGGGGGGGGGGGGGGGGGGGGGGGGGGGGGGGGGGGGGGGGGGGGGGGGGGGGGGGGGGGGGGGGGGGCCCCG
>JABAEC010000079.1:0-97590 GCA_013435705.1 Claviceps paspali | reverse complement strand
GTCGCTCCCATGTCGTTGCCGTATGATGCAGACGCCCCCCCCCCCCCCCCCCCCCCCTCAAACACCATCACATCACGGAGTTGCGGGGTTGCGAGCCGGGAAACTTGTTCTGTACCGCTGTACTGTACCGTATCGACTGTATTTCTACTGCTCAGGGATTTCAAGTTAGCGAGTCAATAATACTGGGACATCAGCATGTGCCTCTCTCTCCCGTGCGAATCCCGGCTACAAACGGCACACTGGTCAAATGCTTGAACAACCATGCAACACCAGGGCAAATTGTTATTGGTGGCATGATGCTGACTTATTCTAGACTCGATGTTCAAGAAGATTCTGATACAAAACGTGCTAGTCCGGTTTAGAAAGAAAAGAAAAGAAAAGAAAAACTTGTCGTCCTTCACGGCTGGTATGTGACTGTACAAATGGACAAGAATATCTGGCCCATTCTGAGATGCAATATTTCAGACGGGCCGCAATTTTGACAGGATGACCAGAATATGGACATGGCGACGAGGTGAACACGCTCTTTCAGTTTCGGAATACAGATACACACGCGCACACGCATATCCACACACACACACACACACACACACAGAGAGAGAGAGAGAGAGAGAGAGAGAAAAGAGACAGAGCATCTGTCTACCTATCATATCTCCAAAAGCCGAGAACCACAAATGCTCGAACGCTTCGAGCGCTTAATATTACTTGACACACAAAGTGGAATGCAACCATGTGTGAGGATGACGAGAAACAAAGCAATTATGGCACATGCGCATCGGCCCGGGTGATGACGGATAAATTTGTGTTTATTCAGAAACGTCAGGGGGCTTGTTGATCCACCATGTCTTCGGGTCCGAATCAATTTCCATTCGGATGAGAAACAGAAGGCGTTAAACAAGATGGCAGCGCAACTTTGATCATCTGCCCCACAGGATTCTGACAAAGATTGAAAATCAGTGTTGAGTTGAGTGGGTGACTGCTACAAGACCCCAGATCAGGATGACCAAGAACGGCGAAATAGTCAGGCCATCCTCCATCCACAGTCATCCGGCATGCACCCCTGGACAAATACGTCGGGGCCAAAGCGGCTTGTGGCGGAAATACTGACGCCACGATTTTTTTTAAAAAAAAATCACAACGAAATATAGAGAAAGAAAGAAAATGCAATCAATCGATCAGTTACATCGCATATCAAACAAGACGGTAGGCGCGAATATGCTGGCTTGATCTCTAGTATCGGAAGCACAGCAAAGAGGAACCTGTTCCCTGATCAGGCAGCCCAAGGAAGGAAAGAAGATAAAAAGGAGATGGGCTCACTCCAGACCCATACATTCTCACAAGTCAGCCGCGGCAAACAGCTTGCGATGGCAACTGGAGAGCGAATGCCGAAGTCAGGATTTGACTTGTCTCAGTGAACCTAAAGTGTTTTCAGAGCTAGCAGCCGGGGGGGGGGGTCAAGATTCAAGATTGAGGCATTATGCCGCGACTGGAGAGAGAGGGGGGGGGGATACGGATCGGCTGGCCGACTTCTCTAAGTTGGCACCGAAAAAAGACGTCCCCCCCCCCCCCGGGAGGAGACGAGAAGAAAATGCATGGTAATGACAACTGCGCCACCTGCTCGATGCCATTATGGCCATGGTTTCTTTCTACACGACTGCATATTGTTCTACCAGTCCCATTTCAATGACGGGTCATGCACACAAATGAGCACAGAATCACATGGTCCCTGCCGTGCCTCCCTCCTCCTCCATGTGCAATACAGACTCACTCTGGACACTCAACACTTCTCTGTATGGGCGCCTCCGACTATTAGCCTACAGGTATGCCACGACAGCCACACCCCCAAGAAGGCGATATTCGCAAGGCCACCCCTGTCTCGTTATCAGCGAGACAGCCGAGCCTCGTCTTCTTTTTGGATTGGAAGGGCCGAAGGGCCGAATCCTTCAAGGTGGCTCCAGAACATGTATTACATCACAAAAGACGGTGCCTTATTCTCTATGCAGTTGAGGGGAGAGGAGAGGTCAGGAAGCCATTCATTCATTAGGAAGCTCCCCGTCTCTCAGGCACCCCCTCCCCCCCCCCCCCCCCCTTCGGCGAGGCGATTCAAGTTTCAACGCAACATTACACTCAGAGGTAGTCTGTATGTATGTCGCTCTGAATCCCGACCCGTAGCAGCCAGTTGCGCAAGGGCCAGAATGGATGCTGGGTACAGAGGCGACGGCACCGATACATTGTTCTCAACAGAATGGAGGACAATTTCGCATTGTCGAGGTGCAGAAAAAGAATGCATCGGGACCACGGCACGCTGTCCTCACCCTGGTAAGACGTCGTCGAGATTCTTGATTGTGCCATGGTGTATATACATCCGTCTTTTATTTTTATTTTCAAGAATGGACAATCACAAGGGTCTACTCCTTTTTTGGGGGGTTTTTTTTTTTCTTTCCGCTCGACGTCGATGACGGCAAAAACTAGTTTTTTTATCATTATTATTAACGCACAGGAAAGACGGGAGACGGCACCGAGCAGGAAAATGTCGATACAAATGACCTGCTCTGCAAGGATAGTTCCGGTCGATTCAAAAGCCGAGTACTCCACCATGATTTGTTGATGACTTCTTTTGGCGAAAACGAATAGCCGATGCCTCCTGAATCGGATAGACGCATCGGGAACGTCTTCGCTTCTTTTCCTCGGTTTGGGGAAAAGACCAGAATGAGTAAGGGCTTCCCTCCTTGTCTGCGGTTCCGAGACGATGCGACTTGGAATGCCGAGTTAGACCTGAAGCTGAAGCAGCGGCTGGTTCGATTCAGAAGAACAAAATCAGGTTTTTTTTTTCCCACGTCGCGCACCATACTACATGCGTGACTGGCATGTCCACTATTCTAGCTTTCGCGATTCGGAGACGCATGATGGCCATGGGGGGGATCCCTGTGTGATATGGCATCATGGCAACGTGCCAGACCCCTTATTCTGCCGCACTTTGTCGTAGGCAGTCAGTGGTGGGTATGGATTGGATGTGATGTGATGTGATGTAGACATGTATAATATTACGTCCGTCCTTGTCAGTCAAAAAAAAAAAAATAAATAAAAAAAAAACCCATTGCGTGCTTGGAAGCAAGGCAAGCAGGCCATTCCTTGTTTGTTTGATCCACGGTGTGGATGGAAAAAAAAACGACCGAGTGAGGAGAAATAAAAAGAACAAGAACAAAAGAGAGAGAGAGAGAGCAAAAGCCGCTTTCATGTTATTCTGCAGGGCGTGCGGAGCATGAGCACGCCTCCCTTAGAGGACCGTCCTGTTCTTGGCATGCATCCTACAAACCCCGTCCCCCCCCCCCCCCCCCCCCCCCGTCGTCCAGAGCCACAGATTTTACGTGGAAGAAGGGGGAGGGGGGGGGGGGAAGGGAGATATGACTGGATGTTGGATGGACGGAGGGAGGGGAACAAGCAGGATCTGGAATCTGTTGGTTCATGGTTCGCTGAGCAAAAATGGCCATGGCCGTTGCTCGAAGCACCAAGTTTGCAACTACAGCAACAACAACGACGACAGCAACCGGCCGCGGGAGACGGACGAGGACGATGGACGCATGCACGTACCCACAGTACAGCACAGCGTGACAGACAGACTCATCTTGGGCCGATGGTGGTAAAAGTTCCGACTGGTAGGTGTACCAAGTAGGCAAGGTGAGCAGAGCAGGTTTTCCATAATCTCCGTGCCGCCGCCGCGCGCGCGTTCCGAGAGTTCAAGAGGGTTGTTGCGGTGCGTTGCAACATGTACGATGGACGATGGACGATGTACGATGTACGATGTTCCTTTCTATAGTATATGTATGCATTGTGTTATACATGTATATAGATGCTATATACACATATACATTACCAGTGGCTGGTAAGTCGTATAGCGTGTTGTACATCAAACACACAAACAAAACAAGATGATATCATCTCCTCCCATTGATGATGATACAAACAAAGCAAGGAAGAAGAAGAAGAAGAAGAAGAAGAAAAAAACCCCATGTAAACGCACAGACTGCGGTATTTTATTCCCCCCTCTTCCACGTCCTCCTTTCTTTCTTTCTATCCCCCCTTTCCTTCATGATATCCACGGCCGGTCCCGGAAGCAAACCACGGAAATAAGTACCAGGATATGGGCTTTTATCTAGGCCCCCCCTCCCTTCCCTTCCCCGGGGGTAGGTCAAGGGTGGTCCTCCGAGCCCCGAGCCGTATCGTAGCTTGACTCGTCCGGGCCGGGGAGGGGGGGCACGTTTTATTCCCCGCCTTTTATCACCTGATGGGAGTTTTATTGTTTTTTTTTTTTTTTCCAATTCCATTTACCCTTTTTTTTTTATCTCTGTTTCCGTCATTTTGTTTGTTGGTGTTTGGTTGTGGACCGGCCCCTTGTTGCTTCGTGTTTTTTTTTTTTTTCTCATCGTGAGGGAAGCCCCGAGGTTGGGTGTAGGGTGGCTGGGTGGCTGAGAAGGGGGGGGGAAGGGGGGTTGTTTAGTTCTTGGCAGGCTGCTTTGCGACATGCAGGGACCGACCATCTTGTGTTTTTTTTTTTTTTTTCAAAAGAAAAAAGAATTGTCAAGGTGAAAGAGAAATGTATCTGTGGCTGTCTGTCTTCTATCTTTTCTGCTTTTTTTTTTTTTTTTCTGTTTTTGTTTTTGGCCTCATCCCGAGCCCACCCGCTCCTCCATGTCGTTGCGCCTCCTTTCTCGCCTTCTTTTCCGTTTCCCACCTGAACGTTTTCAAACTTTGTCGTTTAGGAAGTGGGGGCCTTTTTTTTTTTTTTTTTTTTTCCTTTTTCTTTTCTTTTTTTGCACAATTTATTGCGTATATGTTTGTATATATGTGTCTTACATGCATAACTGCGTATTGTACACACACACACGTCTCATACATGTACGGAACAAGGTAAGTGGGTAAAAAAGACTCTCTTCTCAGCCATAATCCCCCCCCCCCGCCGCTGCTCCTTTTTTTTCTTCCCCGAAGGCATGTGGGGGGAGAGGGGGGGGGGGGAGGGGGGCAGAGGATAAAAACAAAGAAAAAAGGAAGGAAAGGAGGGAAAAGAAAAAAGAAAAAAGAAAAAAATGCGTCTTGACGAGCCGTGTTAGCCTGGGTCCCTCTCCCCCCCCCCTTCTCTCTCTCCGCCCCCCTCCCCTTTTTTATCTTTCATGACAAGGGAAGTAAAGTGAAGACATAGGGGGATGAAGGGAATGAAAATCACTCGAAGTCGTGTCAGGGATCGATCCCATTTGCCAGAGAGGTTTTTTTTTTTTTTTTGAATTTCTCCTCCTCCTTTCTTCTGAAGCTCAACCCCCCCCCCCCCTCTCTCTCCACCTTCCCTTCCCTTCAAAAAAAAAAAAACGCTCAGAAGTTTCCTTTCGGAGACGGAAAAGCCGTGCGTGATTGAAAACTGAAAATGAATCACACCCGTTTCTTCTTTTTCGGCCCCTGCACTTTTTTAACGTTTGCTTCTTCGCCCGACGGTCGTCTCCTTTTTTTTTTTCTTCTTCTCCGTTTCTCCATTTCTCCATGCCATCATCCATGTATCTTGTCTGTCGTCCTCGTCTTTTTTTTTAATTCACTCCTTGTCCCCCCCCCCCCCCCCCCTTGCCCGGGATCGGATGATGTCGCATGAACAAAGTGCCATGGCATGAAGGTTGCATCGGGGCGGAGCGCCAACGCACAATGTATCTCTATTCCCACGTTTGCGTCTTCTCCCCCCCTTCCCCCCCTTCCCCCCTCCCCTCCCCACCACCCACTCACAGAGAAACAAACAAGGTTGTTTTCTCTTGCCAATTCTGCAAAGTCTGTAATCGATATCCATCTAGCATGGGGAAACGACCTCCAAAAACGACGGGTGCATGATGCTGATGGGGAGAATCCCGGCGCCAGCCCCGCCAGGGAGCCCATTCGCTCGGTCCAAAATAAAATAAAATAAAATGCTTGCTTGCTTGCTGCTTCCAGGACCGGCCTACGGGCCCCATACGGCTATAGTATGTGCGCAGACTGAAAATCTGCACGTATCTACATCACCTGTTTTATTGTCAGAGGAAACCCAAAGGGTAAGTGAGAAAGGACAAAATAGAAATGGGCGAGAGAGTGGGGGGGGGGGGGGGGAGGGGGACACAACTATTATAATAGAACAAGGATTGTTCCTAGACTAGGCTCTTTTTAAATGCTGGATCCAACATTGGCTCCCATTCATCATGACCATCGCGTGTTTTTTTTTTTTTTTTTTCTTTCTTTTTTGTTACTCAGCGGCCCGTTGCGGGAAAATGAAAAAAAAAGGGATAGATAAGAAAAAAAGAAGAAGAAAAAAAGAAGAAAAAAAAAGAGAGAGAAAAAAAAAAGAAAAGCAAAACGGTCCATAATAGCCAATTGTCCAAAACGGCCGCGGACGTTTCCGTCTTCTGGCTGAAATGGCCTCATTTCCGAGGTCCAGAAACGGCTCGCTGCTGCGGCCTTTCTCTCCCTCCCATGGTGCCTCGGCAAAATGTGCCAAGGAAAGATGCACGCGCTTGTTGTGCCTGATTCAAAGTCGTCATCGAATCTGCAAATTGCCGTCGTCAGAGTCGGAATCTTCCCCGTCGACTTGGTCCTCGGCGTCTAGCAGGGCCATCTGCACGAAGCGCCGAACCCAGGCTTCTTGGGCCGGATCCAGCCCATCATCACCTTCGCCTGCACCTGCATCTGCATCTGCGCCTGCGACTGCACCGCCACCTGCAACAGCTTCGTTTTGGCCAGCATGCCGTCCACGTTGAGCGCCAGCACCCGCGCCAGCACCTCGGCCGATGGGTCCTGCCTCGTTCTGGTGGCCTCTGGGCCTATTGTTGTCGTTGTTGCCGCCTGCTGGAGCTACATGAGCATGACCGTCGATGACTTCGCCTCTTCTGCCGACATGTCCGCGCGGGATTCCATCTCGAGCTCGTTCCTGTCCACGCCCACGTCCGCGGCCGCCGCCTCGGCCACGACCTCCATCTTGGCCTCGCCCTTGGCCTTGACCTTGACCTTGACCTTGGACATCAAGAGGGTGAGGTTGAGGCCGAGGTCGAGCTGGTTGGTTATCCATTATCCGGAGAACAAGGGGTGCCTCACGGGCTACGGCCACCTCGGGGTTGACGTTGGCTGAACGCTCGACAGGCGCCTCGTCGCTTTCGCTCTCGTCTGTATCGGCCTCCTCAAGTTCGGGCTCCTGAAGGCCGGGCCCCTCAATATCCGGCATCATCAGGAGAAGCTCATCTAGCCCAAGAGCAATAGCGGCCAAGTCGCCGCCGCCGTTATCATCATCACGGGCAAGGCCACGACCTCCCACAAAGCCTAACCCCACATCGTCTCCGTCGCCGCCCTCTAGTTCCCAAAGTCGCATGTGACAAGACGTCACCTTCCCGTTCGGCTGTGAATTGTAGTGCTTGTATGGATTGGCGGGGTCCAACCACGACGAACACAAGTAGCAAAAGTGTGTGTCGCAGCGCGAGCAGATCATGTGGTTGCATCCGTGTGTCTTTTGCGCGGGAGCGTTGCACGTAGGGCATGGACTCGTGTGCAGCTGTAAATATTCCAGAGAAGCCTTGTCTTCCTCTGTCAGTTCATCCTTGTCCCGTTTCGGTGTGCAGCGGACGAATTCCCCGTGCCAGCTTTGCAGGCAGCGGCTGCAAAAGGCGAGCCCGCAGTCTTCACAGATGCGCAAGAGGTCGGCTGGGTCAAACTTTTTCTTCTTCTTCTTCTTCTTCTCCGTCGCCTTGTCGTCTTCTGCCGTCGATTCGTCGTTGGCATTGTCGTGATCCTCATCATGGTTTTCCGTGCCATCGTCGGCCGATTCTGCGAAATCCAACCCCTGGGGCTTCTTGTGTTTCTCGGATCGTGCCGCACCACTGCACCATTGGCGAGGGCAGTAGATGGTGTCCTTGTCCGCCTCGAGCTCTGTTTTGTACCTCAGGTTCACGTAGCGTTTGGCCATGTCTTGTGAGAGTCCCATCTGGAGTAGTTCGCTCGGACTGATGAAGAGCTTGGACTTGGCAGCCTTGCCTGCCGGGGTTGAAGCCCGCTCCTTGGCACAGTTGGGTGCAAGGCAGCGTACTGAGGAGATATTCCCTTCCGTTATGGCGTCATTGTAAAAATCCTGGAGGCATCGGAGGCAGAAGACGTGGCCGCAGTCCATCATCTTGTGACACTCTGTGCCTTTCTTGGGATCTTGGGATGTTGTTAGCATTGCTCTAGTTGCGTATTATATGGCCCATGAAAGAAGAACATGACCAGAAAAGAAGAGAAAGGAGAGATGGAGACGAAAGGGGTAGGGGGTAAGGGGGGACAAAACAAAAAACGCACCCAGGCAGATGCCACATTCAAATGTCTCCTTCTCAAACGCCGCCTTCTTCGCGTTGACATCGAAATCCAACACTGCAAGCTTGTGCTTCGGGTTCATCCTCAAAACTCCCTCGGCACTGAGGGTCCCAAACACATCCTCTGTCTCTCCCTGCAGATAGTCAATGTACGTATACACAACCAATTCTCTGCCCATGTCCTCCCATAAGCGCGGTCCATCGTCTTCCAGGATACGCAGGGTTGTGCTCGCAAGCCACATAGGCGTCGTGGTAAGAGACACACGAGGTGGTTTCCCCGACGGATATCCGTCCGGAAGCGCGATTCTCAGCGACAACGGCGGCAGGTGGGACACGAGAAGGGTATCGACGGGTTCCGGCACGGACGCGGCATTCCGCGACGAAGATGCCGCCGACATGATGCCACCACCAGCGAGGCCATCGCGCGTTGCGTTTGAGACTGAGGACGCAGCCGGGAAGACGATGGTCACAGGCTGTGCCGGTTCCACCGCCAGCTCCAGTTCCAGGATGTACTCGGATTCATCTGTCGTCCCTGGAGACGGAGCACTTCGCGAGTATCGCATCTCAGGAAAGATGGCAGCCAGGGTCTCGATCTCCATCAACCGGACTTCATCGTCGTCCACGACATCGTCCATAGCGGAGGTTTCGAATAGTTGCGCGGACTGGTCACAAAACAAAATCAAGGATTGCTCAAGGCTTTGATAGGCGATCGCCACCGCGTGGTATGTGAAAATATATATACAACGTTTAAGCTGCGATGGTAGCCATTAGCACATGGACCAGGCGTTTTGGGGTCTTTTGTGTTGTTGTTCGGTGGAAAGGCTGTGTGTGACGGACGAGATGTCGGTCCAGTTTTTTTTTTAAAACCCGTGTTTTTTTTTTTCTTTTTTTTTTTTGGCCAGCTGATTTAACTTGCTGCACTTGAGCTCGCTTTGACTGTCTCATGTTCTGCATGTTCCGCTCAAAAATCTTTATTAATAATTAATACATGAGAGGAGAAGACGCCGGTTCCCCCACCCCGCATCCCCGAACATGGAAGGCGGTGAGAGCACAATCACATAGTCCAAAAAAGCCTTCCTCGGCTTTTCGTCTGACATTATCACGAACCAGGACCCAAACCCGAGGTGGCTTTGCAAGAACAACAGCTCTCGTCGATACTGAATAAACGCACTTGGAAAACAAAACCTTTTCCGTCAATCTGCCAGATGCTAGATATGTATCCATTGCCTCGTGTCTAGAGAATTCACCCTCGTTTCGATCTTATCCTGCACATCAACCAACCCTCCTTTCCCCTCTTCAAAAGAGAGAAAGGGAGAAAGAGAGAGAGAGAGAGAGAGAAGAAAACAATCAAGAGCCATGGTCGACGATACCGCCCCTTTGGCGTCACTGTCCCTCACCCACGTCTACTATGTAAGACATGACAAAAGAAGAAACCGGATACCCGTTCGAGGTCAAACATGCTGAACTCCAACCCCTCCTTTTCCTCGAACAGGACCCCGAAGACCCCGTCTCCCTCCTCTGCGCCTACCTAGCCCTCCTTCCCCAAGCCCTCTGCGTCGTATACGTCACGCTCATCATCTCTACGCGCGAAGTAGAGATCTTGTTCATGTTCGTGGGTCAGTTGGGCTGTGAGGTCATCAACTTCCTCCTCAAGCGGCTCATCAAGGAGGAGCGGCCGCGCAGGATCCACGGCAAGGGGTACGGAATGCCCAGCTCGCATGCGCAGTTTGTCGCCTTTTGGAGCGTATCCCTCGCCCTGTTCCTCCTCCTGCGCCACAAGCCCAGGCAAAGCCATGGGAACGGACGCGTGCGACCGTGGTCTCTTCCGGAGAGGACGGCCATCAGTCTCGCGGCGGGTGGCCTGGCCGCCGCTACAGCCTGGAGCAGGGTATACCTGAATTACCATACGCCGAGACAGGTCCTCGTGGGGAGCGCGACGGGGTTCCTGTTGGCTCTGGCCTGGTACGGGGTGACGAGCGCGGTGAGGTATACGGGGCTGATGACGAGAGGTCTCGAGTTGTCGCTGGCAAGGGCCTTGCGCGTCCGGGATCTGATAATCAGCGAGGACATGTGCCAGGCCGGCTGGGAGAAGTGGGAGCTGACAAAGACCGGCAAGGCCAAGGCGGGCTGATAGGGGAGGACACCGCTTTGCTGGCCGGTGAGAAACGGGCTTCTTTTTGCTGAGAGCTGAGCATCATCACAATAGAATGTATTGTATTCTAAACACCTAATTTCAAGGCCCTCGTCACAGGATGGTAATTTCTCCATGCAGGTGCCACCCACCTGCAGGACTTGCAACAAATAAAGGGCAACAGATGGAGATACTCACAGATGCAACAAGATGAAAAAAGAGGGGTAAAGCAAGAGACTGACTGTTTCAAGATCTGACATTGTGATAGGTGATCAGGCAGCCGGCCAATTCCGTTGGGGCAGAGGGCGGAGGGGGTCTGCTTCTGCAGCAATCACTAATGATAGATGATCCCAAGTCGTGCGGAACGGTCCGTTCGGCTCTCCCCTCCCTCTCTTCCTCTTCCTCTTCCTCTTCCTCTTCCTCTTCCTCTTCCTCTTCCTCTTCCTCTTCCTCTTCCTCTTCCTCTTCCTCTACCTCTACCT
Source organism: Claviceps paspali (assembly GCA_013435705.1). NCBI lineage: Eukaryota > Fungi > Ascomycota > Sordariomycetes > Hypocreales > Clavicipitaceae > Claviceps > Claviceps paspali. The sequence goes on along the minus strand of JABAEC010000079.1, from coordinate 86,638 downwards.
TCCCCTCGTTTTCTTTCTCTCATCCTTTCTCCCTCTTTCACTGTCTCTACTTATGATACAAGTCCGAGCCAGGCCCCGCCACCTCGAGCATACCTCCAAGTCAAATTTTGTGTTCGTAACTTCAACGAGCTTATCGAGTCCAGCCTAGGCAATAGTATCACCACGATTAGTAGGTTATGGCGATGTTTTCTTTTCGGGAGTCTAATGTAAGAGCTGACTTGGTTATAAGCGATGTGCCAGAAATTGATCGCTCCTAAAATGGGACTCTGTGGACACATGCGCTGGCCCGAGTGTATCGTCCCCTTCCCTCCTGACTGTGGTTCATGTGGCATCGTTCGGAGGGAAGTAAATCTTGGATGTACTCAAGAGAGAAAACCCTGCGAAAATTGCATTGCCATTGGAGCATGGGTCCATGACTTGGCTGGAAAGTGGGTGGTAAAACGCTAGAAGGGTTTGGTTTGGTTTGGTTTGGTTTGGTTTGGAAAGCTTGGCTCGTGAAGCGACTGGTATTTAGAGCTCGAGGATGCTGGGCCTCTTTGGGGTCTATAGGCCTATGAAATCTTTCAACATGCGGTCGGGATGAGCATATTTACATTAGGATGGTGCGAGCCAACATTCGTCCCCAAATACTCGTAACACTTACTTCTACTGTGTAATATGTATCATGTATGTACAGTATGTATCTTGGTGTTCTTCATTAGGCGTAGCGGTCGTTCGGCAGTGGCCGGACTTGGCGTTAATCCGCCGCCTCCTCTCACATCCCCTCTTCGTGTTTCTTCATTGGGCGTGGCGGCCGATCGACAATGGCCGGACCTAGCGTTAATCCGCTTCTTTCTTCTTTGTTGCCCTGTTTCGATAAACTTGCCTTTTCTATCCTTCGATCCAATTTTATCCCTTGCAAACTATTTTCGCTACGCAAGCAGCACACATCTTTACCTTGATATCTTGACATCTTTACATACATTAAACGCCACAATGCAGAGTATCTGGGCGTCATGTCTGAGAGCCGTTAGGATCTGGATTGTGACCCTCAAAGCTCGTGTCGTGCAATCTGCCTCGCTCTTTTACAACATCCTGCCGTTTTTAAACCCGCGAAAACAAGACGCAATCCATCCGCCAGCAGCACCCCCTCCATTCATCAGCCTGGGAAGCACCGGTATGGTTTATAAGCTCAGCGACCACATTATTGTGAAGAAGTGCCGTCCTGAGCGTGACGACTACCTTGCTTATGAGCAGGAGATCTTTCAAGAACTAAATCGCCACTCGCCCCTTTCGCCGTATATAATTCAACACTTCTATGATACTCAGGACGCAATATTCCTAGAGTACATGCCAGGCGGTAGTTTGGGGTCTATTCTTGAACAAGCGAAGATCCGAGATGAAATCGATCGTATGAAGATTGTTCAGGTGAAAACGTTACAGCCAATGCAAGACTGTCTCAAGTGGATGCGGCAGCTTGCAGCAGCCGCCGCCTGGCTTGAGAAGCTAGGTTTTTCACATTGCGATATTCGACCAGACAACATTCTATTGTCCAGTGTGCAGAACATTCGACTTGCGGATTTTGACCAAGCTCAAAAGGTTGGGTATGAGTTGGAAAGTTTAACAGAGCCCTATGCTCGGCTTCTTGGAGATGAAGGTGGCTCGCAGAAGGGATTCTATGGAACAGCCGGCCCCCGAACAGAGCAATTCGCTATTGGCACAGTTGCGTACGCTTTGACACGAGGCCATCATCCATATGAGACTGAGTGGTGGGGAGACGAACACGGCGTGATTGTGAAGGATATGCTTCAACATATGAAGTTCCCCCCTTTAGGCCAAGGGATGTTGGATGCCATCATCAGGAACTGTTGGTATGGCTGTTATACGTCAATTGCTGAGCTCTTGGAGAAACTGGCCGACTTGGAGCAGGAGCCGCAGGAAGTTGTCGAGAAGCCAGCAAGCGCGTCGGAAATCATTGCAAGAAGAAAAGAGTGCGAGGTGCTAGCGCATAGCGGCATTCTTGAAACGCTGTTTATTATGTAGACGAACGAACAAGCTGAGCCGCTGCCACGCCAGGGAGGAGGGCAACATGCGACTTTTCCACTTTGTGTGTGCTTTTGGAAGCCACTGCCGGCCGAACCGCGACGGGAGGAAAAGCCATCAAAGCCAGAGAGAGCCAGCCAAGCCGCCGGCAAAGATGGAGAAAAGTTTCCGGAGCCAAACGTCCGCCGCTGCCCACAACGATCTCGATCTGCAACTCGAATCGAAACGGGAGACCCCAGCCTCGGCCAATAAGATCTCCCGGCGCTGTCAACTGGGCCCAAGGCCCTCATTCTCCATTCCACAAAAGCGATAGCTCGCAGCAGCTGCGGGCGGCTGGCGGCGGGGTCAGCCCCTTGTCACCCCACGTCACCGAACAACTTGTTCCCATTGCGGGCTGCAGCGAGGCGGCGACGTCATTCTTCTGTCACGCTTGTTGCAACGAGTTTCCCGTCTCCTTCCAATAGCTTCGAAGCAACAAGTTGGAAAGCGCGCGCCGCCAGACCCAACGTCATTTCCGCCAAGCCGGAATAGGTTGGAGAGAAGAGCCGACACTCGGACCAACCAACTTCCTCTTTTTTTCTGGCGGGGAGGGGGGCCGCGTACGTAGTAGCATCCAATCACTGGAGCTCGTGCCCCGTACAACTGCTTTCGACAACTGCCAGGGAAGAAAAAAGCTCTGCCCAGCTGTCTATGACGCAATGTATTGGTTTTGGTTCGGATCATGTGGATTCATTTCCATGTGTTTGACTGCGTTGGGGAAAGAAGACACTATCTCCTCCAACGAGAGACCGAGGTGAAGGCGACTTTTTGGTTTCGGTGCCTGCTCTTCTGGGCAAGCAGGTGAAAAGAGAAAGGACGGGGGGGGGGGGTTTCTTATAAAAACCATCGGGTGGGCAACCCTCTTGGATCTTTTTCTTTCACCTTTATCTATCATCTTCTTCTACCACCACTGCTACTTTCCGCTTCACCTTCAAAGCTCGATACCAACCCAACACAAAAACACTTCTTCAACCCAAACCACACCACTCGTCGCCATGGAATCTATCAAGCAGGGCGCCAACTACGTCGCTGAGACGGTCCAGCAGGCCACCAGCGGCGCCTCCAAGGAGGCCAACAAACAGGTCGCCAAGGACTCTGATGCCTCCGTGTCTACCCGGTATGGTTCAACCTTTTTCTTTTCCCCCCCCCCTTCTATCTCAAATTCCCCAACATGTCGTGCTTTGATTGACTCGACTCATGGCTGACATGCGCTACTTCAGTGCCTCGGCTGCCAAGGATGCCCTCAGCGACAAGGCCTCGGAGAGCAAGCACGATGCTAAGGCCGAGGCCCACAAGCAGCAGACTTAGAGAATGGTCAGCCGGTCGACATCAGAGGCAGGGAAATAGGACTTGATGGAAAGCATACATGATTGCTCGGTGTGGAAAGACGTTCTCGAAACGTACAATACCCCTTAGACAATTTGCAAATAATAAAAAAAGACAACTGCATCCGTATTGTGTGCTTGTGCCTCTTGTAACATGCAAAGTGATGTTGTGTGAAGATGAAAAAGGAGAGGATAGTCAACCTCTTGTTATAAGAACATCAACATACCTCCAAAACAAATTGGCTCGCACTCTAGCGACGGTAAGTGGCAAGGATTGACGTGACTCGTTTTTCCACGCGTGTTCTCTAGTATAATTGCGAAAGCAAACATAGACAACAGGACCATTTATCTAGAGAGACAGGAAAAGAAGAAAGCACGCACGTGCTCACACGATGGCTCGCACACGTATTTATCCTCTATGGCCAGAGAAGGGATAAAGGGGAAAGCACAGGCTCGCAGGCACGCACACCGACGCAACGTCCCTCACCACTGTTTGAACTCCTTCTGCTTCTGCCTCGTGTTCCACCCCAGCTTGCCGCGGATACTGTTGACCCAGTCCTCGCTGCGCCGCCCCTCGGTCTGCACAGAGGCAAAGGGGAAGCGGCTGGCGCTGATGGTGACATAATCGCCCGGCCTGAGCTCGACGCGCTCGCGGCCGTCGAAGCTCGCCCACGATGCGGTCCGGGCGTCGTACGGGACCCCGACGCGGAGGACGATGGTGTCGGGCAGGATGAGGGGGCGGAAGGAGAGCGTGTGGGCGCAGATGGACGTCACGAGCATCACGGGGTTCTCGGGGTGGCAGAGCGATCCTCCTGCGGCGAGGTTGTAGGCCGTCGATCCTGTGGGTGTCGAGACGCAGATGCCGTCGGCGAGGACGGAGGTGAAGTGCTCGTCGTCGCCGAAGATTTCGATATATGACATTGCTGGGTTGGGGTGGTAAAAAGAAAAAAAAACAGATGAATTAGATGGATATAGAATAAAAGGGGGGGGGGGGGGGGGGTTGTTTTGTGTGTGTGTATGTGTGTGTGTTTGTGTGTGTGTTTGTGTGTGTGTGTGTGTGTGTGTGTTTGCTTACTGGGATTTGGGCCGCGGTCCACGACGACTTCGTTGAGGATCTCGTAGGTGCCGTCGGGACGGTGGGTGTGATGGTCCTCCTGCTCCTCGCCGATCAGCTCTTCGACCAGGTCCCTGCGGCGATGGAGCTCGTCGTCGTCATCGGCGGAGGGCTCGCTGCCCTCCTGGTCGGAACCGCCCCTGCGTCTGATGCTCCGCATGACGGTGCTCTCGAAGCGCAGTCGCAGGCTGACGGTGACGCCCTTGCTGAAGGTCGAGGTCAGGATGCGGGTGTGGTCCTCGAAGTCGAACTTGGTGAGGAAGCCGAGGCTGCCGAGGGCGAAGCTCAGGACGGGGGGGACGATCCGCTGGAACAGCCAGCTGGCGTAGAGGACGGTGCCGTCGCCGCCGAGTGTGATGACGAAGTCGAACATGTGCGGGCGGGACTTGCACATGGGCTCGTCCCAGTAGCGGAGACGCCGGGCGACGTCGTCCCTCGCGGCGGCCGGGTCGGCGGCCGGGTCGTCGGCGCAGTGGTGGCGCCGGGCCACCTCGTCCACGATGCCGGCCACGTCGAACTTGCGGTTCGTCTTGAGCTTGTCCTGCACGTAGACTACGTAGGCGACGTCGCGGTCCTTGTCCAGCAGCCACCGCGTCAGCTGCCGGGCCTTGGGGATCAGGTCCTGGTCGTAGATCTTGGTCAGCAGGAAGATGGTCCTGACGCGGAAGCGGATCCTCATGCTGCTGAGCCGCCGGCTGAGCTCGCGGACACCCCAGGCCATGTCGCTGAGCTGCTTCTTGGTGAGCGTGCGGCTGTGGACGTCGTCGTACGGAGTAGTCGTCGTCGTCGTCGTCGTCGCTGTCGTCGTCACGTCCACCTGCGATGCGCTGCGCATCATTTCGCGCGCCCACGACTCCTGGTCCACCTGTCCGACCTGGTCGTCGTCGAGGCTCGCCGGGTCGATCTCGACGCGCGAGAGCCGCCCCCCGGGCTTGTGCTTGGGCTCGACCAGCTTGTCCTGGTCGGCGGACACCATCTTCCCGTCCTGCTCGTGGGGGGTCGCGTATGCCGGGTGCGCGTGGTACTGCCCGCCGCCGCCGCCGCTTGCCGACTCGCCCGCCGAGACACCGGCCCGGCGCTGGTGGTCGAGAAACAACTGATGGACGAGGCACTGGTGATCGTCGACGCGGCGCGAGGCCGCACCACGACGGCCATGGGGCAGCACGGCTTCTGACGTCACGAGAGAGCTTTTCCGCCGGTACGGATTGGACGGATCAAACGTCACCTGTTTGTTTTGTTTTTATATTCGGGAGAACAGCGGAGACGAACAACGTTGTTTCCATGCCCATTGTGTTGTCAGCACATACACCACACACATATACCCTCTTTCTTTGTCTCTCTCTTTCTCTCTCTCTGTCGTGTGATTTTTATTTTTATTTTATTTTTCAAACCGCGTGACGGGGGTTGTAAACGCAAAGCCACGCCCTTACCTCGAGTGAACTTGAGCCCTCGTCGCTGTCCTCCTCCGGCCCGTCTGCGTACCCGGCTGCGTCAGTTTCTCCTGCCACGGCAGCCGTGTGGTCCTCGCGGTCCTCCTCGCGGCCGTCGTGGTGGTCCTTCATCTCCAACAGAGTCCCGACTTGCGCACGGCAGGTCAAGCTCGTCCAAGGTTTCTCGCCGCTGTGCCCCTGATCGCGGAGAAAAAGGGGGGGGGGGAGGGGGGGAGGCCGCTTTCGCTTATCTGCCGTTCTGGTGTTAGGGAAACGGGTTGCTGGAACGAGAGACGGACGGGCGAGAGAAGGGAAAGGGAAGGGGTATACGGGATCTTGGTGTTTCTTTTTGTCATCAGCGGGCGGCAGCCCAATTGGCGAAGAGAGAGAGACCTGTTGGCGCTTGTGCTGTTGATTGCCGGCCAATGGTCGGCCATATAGAGCAACGTCGGTTTTTTTTTTTTTTTTGTTTTTTTTTCCGGTCTTGTTTCGTTCGGGCGCGCGCGCAGAGGCGTAAGCAGGAGTCGTCGATGCAACCGCAAACCCAAAACCGAGCATCGGACGGAATGCCGTCATCGGCCTCTCCCCGGCGGGGCTCTTATTTCTTTGCCTGTCCCTTCTCATTTACAATCAGTCCTCTTGGTTCAATCTTGCTCGCATCATGTCGTCCTCTCCATAGCTAACCAGCTCTACTGTTTTGACTGGCGCGAAATCGCTCCAATGTCCATCAACCCATGATATATGTATGCCTTGGACGGAAAGAGGACAAAAAAAAAAAAAAAAAAAAAAAAAAAACACTCACACACGCCGCCGAAATAACCGGTATCCCACCATCCTCAACAACCACCCGCACCTCTCCCTACCCTATACCATCCATCACCACATTACCACACTGCAAGAAGACAACCCCAAAACACAAACACCAAAAAAACAAACCCTTGCCTGTTCTTTCACACTTCCTCTATCCTCCCATCGCAACCACACACGCCACCATCTCGATCGTGTAAACATACACTGTACATATACATATCATACATATATATATATATAAAAGAAAACCATCGCGCTCTGGAATGAAGCACCTCATCCTCACAGGAGCGTGCTACCTCGACACCATCCTCAGGAAAGCCAAAACCTCCATCTTCCCGACCGATTGAACAAGAAACCAACCATACATAGCTAACACACCCTCTCTCCCTTTATCCCCCGCCCCCCCCCCCCCCCCTCCCCGCCTCCTCAAAAGAAAAAACAGCGTTCCCAACTTCCCACCCGAAGACTCCAAACTCCGCGCAACCAATATCCACGTCCGCACGGGCGGAAACTGCCCCAACGCAATCCAAGTCCTCCGACAGCTCCTCACACCCGAGCATGCCGTCAAACTACACCTCCTTTGCTGCCTGCCGGAAAGGGAATCGCCGTCCACCAAGCGCATCCTGGCCTCACTGGGCCACGAGGCTTCACCTGAAATTGACTTTGGGAATTGCTTCTACAGGGAGGGCCACACCGAGCCGGCGAGCAGTTACGTCATACGTAGTCGGGAGAGGGATACTCGGACGATTGTGAGCTACAGCGAGTTGCCTGAGATGGGCCTCAGCGAGTTTGCGAGCGTCGTCGATGGGTTTGAGGGCTGTTTGGGGGAAGCGACGTGGTGGCATTTCGAGGTGAGTTTGGCTTTCTTTCCTTCCCCTTTCCGATTGCATTGCCCGCCTCTCCTCTACATTTCTCTTGATTCTTGATGGGTTCTTTTTTTTTTGGTTGTCTTCCCCCCCCCCCCTCCATCAAATTGGTGCCATTTAATGCTGTGAGACTGGCATAAAGAAAAAAAGAAAAAAAAAAGAAAAAAACAAAAAAAGGTCGACGAGATGGGCACATGCTTGACGACACACTCTCGCACCACCATCATGTATGGCTAAGACAAACAACAACTCGGGCTTTTTGGCTCCTCTCCTCATGCAGGGCCGCATCCCACCCACGACACTGTCCTGCATTCGTCAACTTCGAAAAAGGCTTCCCAGTGCGAAGATTAGCGTCGAAGTTGAGAAACCGGGCAGGGAGGGCCTCGAAGAACTGGCGGCCGAGGCAGATGTCGTCTTTTACTCACGGTCATGGGCAGAGGTATGTTGTCCGTACTTGAACGCAAAGCATGCTGCATTATTTTCTTCGTCGTTCTTTTCCTTCCTTGCTTCTTTCATCATGGTCAAACTTCTACAAAATTCCACACCCTACACAAACAACGCCCCCCCCCCCCCCTCCTTCTTCCTTCTTCCTTTTCCCTTTGGGCTGTTAGTCTGGATTCACACAGAAACACTAGAGAATGCAAGGTATGAAACGTCCAGACTAATGTGACCGCCGTCTTGTCATGCTTTGTCGACGAATAGAGCCGAGGACACACTACTGCCAAGTCGTGTCTCATGAATGAGCATCGCCAGCAAGGGTAAGCCAAAGAAAAGAAAGAAGAAGCGCAAGCGGGTTCATCCATCACCGGACAGCATCACCAGGATCGAATCTCTCTATCCTGCCCCCCCCCCCCCCCCTCGGTCCTTGTCTTCTTCTTTGCCCGTTTTCTCTGCTTTTTTTCTTCTTCTTTTCCAGTTGACCAAAGAGGCAGATCACTCGGGCTATGCACTTGGGGTGCAGATGGGGCAGCGGCCATGTCTCAGGACCCCCGCGCCTGTATCCATTGCCCAGTACAGCAAGTACAACACATCGCCGAGCCAATAACGGTCATTGAGTGAGTTTCTGACCCGCCAAGTCCCGCCCTGATCCATTCCTAGGTGGCGTACCGCCTCGGAAGCCTCAAATGGTTGTCGTCGTCGTCGTCGTCGTCCTGCGTTCCTGGAGGACCAGTCCCAGGACGGGGATGGGGACAACATTTGCTGATCGTGGCACTCGCCTCGGCGGTCACCTCTTTCGTGCGGTGATAGTCCTGTTGGCGCCGGCGATGCCTTTATTGCAGGCATGCTCTTTAGTCTGGTGGTCAACGATTGGCCACTCGTTGATCTCTCTGCCATCCTGTCGTTTGCAGTCAAGGTGGCTACGCTCAAAGTGCAGCGGGAGGGTTTTGACGGCATTGGCGTGGACGCTCTGACTGCCTAGCCACCACGGAATATCATGCCCCCCCCCCTCTCCTCCTCCCTTTCGGCGGGGGGATGGGGGTCGCGTTTTGTCAAGAGGACGCCATGTACCGAATATCCGTTGGCCCAGACGCTCACGGCGGGCTAGGTGCGCTTGAATGGGGTCAAGGAATTATCGTGACTGAAACAATGGATCCCGTGAGTAGCAAGTACCAAGGACTTCGTAAACACCAGATGACAAAGTCGCAGCGAAGAAGGCGTGTTGGTGTAGACTGTGTGACGAGTACGACGCATGACATGACGCCGAGGACCCCAAGTCAGCCACGGACCGTTTTGTTTTCTTATTTCTTCCTTCTGTTTTTAATGCAAGTTGTATCCATGACTCCATGCCTTCTCATCTGGTTTGGCTGGCCATCCCCCCCCCCCCCCCGCCGGTTACGCATGCGACCTCGTTAATGCTGAGAGCAGCCTGCATGTAGCTTTGACGCCGTTCCAAAATGCCACGGTTCTGCTGCTCATAATACCACCTGATAATGGCAGCTTGACTCAACTGCGGTTGCATTTCTGTGTGGTTCAAACCGTGTCCCACGGTTCGCTCACTGGCCTCAACGGCTTGTTCCAGGCTTGGCGATTTCCCGGCACACTCACGGCTTCTCTTCTTGTTGGATGCTGGGGACTTGCATGTACTTACGAATGCTAGGCACATATACTAGCTTGATTCATATTGACTCGAAGGTTTTCCCGCGAACCGCGCCACGTGGATTCTCATTATTCCACGAGCGTCGTGTCATCAGGGCTCATTCTTGTCGCGAACAGCGACATTTAGGCAGACTCATCCGTACGGTGGACATGAACATTTCATCCGCCGCAGTCTTCGCCGCCGCTTTCCTTTCTGCTTCCTTTTGCGGACCCGGCGACAAGACAAACAAGGTCCCGAGTCACAGAATGCTTCCAATGCAACAGTCATTCGATTTACTGTATGAACGACGCACAGAACATGGGGGGGAGGTTGCCCCTACTCCATGCATTTATTCTCTTTGTAGCACGTACAACGGGATGGATGGAGAGAGACAGAGGGAGGGAGACTGTGCGTGTGTGCCCAGAAAAAAAGCCCCAATGGAGGAAGAAAAGAAAAAAAAAAAAAAAGGAAGTGGCGGGAGGGAAAAGAGGGGAAGGGGGGCGCTGGTCTGGCTCGATCCATCCTGGAGTACTTTGTCATAACTCGATGTGAGGCTGAAGTCGGCTGCGAGTGTCGGCAACTTGCCCTGGCAGACAAGGAAACCACTGATATGGGATAGCGTGCCGAATTCATATTCGGAAAAGAAAACAGGAAACTTGACTCGAGTAAAGTTCCAGATAAGTAAGTATCCAGGTATCTAGTATGGAGGAAGAATGGAAGGGAGAGAGGGGGGGGGGGGGGTAGCCCTAAGAAAACCTTGGACCCCTTGTCGCACACTACAAAGTCCAAAGCCCTTGTTGTCATTTTCCTCAGCACTGAATTGCCGTTTGTGGAAGGGCGTGCACGATCTCTGCCCTATCGTCTTTTTTTTTGTTACTTTCTTCCTGGTAAAATAGGCGACGTGGGAAAACATCCCCCCCCCCTGCTTGCCGACATTGTCCTGGGTAAGAGCATTGGTCGACCCTTGAACATTAACCCCCTCCTACAGCGCACGCAGTAACTTGTTTTTATTGCAAAATCAAAGTCCCGTGCCGGTACTGGTTGCCAAGCACGGCCATGGAGCCGATGGATATGTGTATATGCGCAATGTTGTATGTGAACCATGTTTGTTGAAACGATGTGGGCAAGCGCAGACTAGCCTACATACCTTGCTTGTTGTCTCTTTCCGGTGTATTCATGTTGCCTCAAGAGGCGAAGTGGTCTATCCTGACCACCACTCAATAAAATCTCGTTGCCGCCGGGGGTGCATGCAGCTTTTGCTGTTGCGAATACAGATGTTCCATTCCCCCCTTGGCTCGAGTGAGCAGGTGCGGGTGCAAGAGAGCGAACGAAAACCTCATGCCGGGATCTGTACCCTATTATTCATATTGGCCATCACATCCCACAGTAGCCACGACCATGATATGCTGACACACGCGATGCGGCTGCAGGGGTGCGTGCGGACAATCAATCTGCAGACGAAGGGGTGTGGTGTCTTGTCCATTTGTCCCAACGAGCTTCATCTTCCGTCATATGCTCATCCGCCTCAAGCCATCTCGCGACTGCGTGCTTGCTGGCAGCATGGCATTTCGTACTTGTCTCGAGAGCAAAGCTCAGGCCGCGCCTCGAGCCGTCTATGTCTATAGTCTGTTTCGTTTCTGAAATGTCTCAGATTCAAATTGTAATACCGCACATGTTGCTCGGCCGGTGCCATTCTCAGCCGTATTCCAAGCAGACCTTCCATCGATAGGTAGCTCCGCCGCAAATGGATAATTTCACGGAAAGCACACGGCACAAGGTGCAACTGAGGTGAAGGGAAACCATTGTCGTGGCGACCCCTCCCAGCACTGCGACTCCAAGCCCAATCAAGGTAGAACAGCCAGCCTGCTTGTCCACTTAGTCTAGTATAGTAGATGAATGGATGGGGGGGGGGGGGTCGTGGGTGCCTAGGCAATTCGTCATTGTAAATTGATTTCATCGCTGCCCGGTCAAAAGTGGCTTATAGCAGATGTATGCCCGCCAGCCAGCATTATCTTCCTCAACCAGGCAATTGGGTGATGCGAATGTTCTGGCACCAAGAGCTGTGTAACGAATGTGCGGGTCGAGATGCCCCTGTTGCAGAACCAAGGTTGGGCATGATACTATACTGGAGGACAGGCTGCCGTTCTGATCCGGTGCCTCGGCATTGTTGGCTTGATTTTTTATTTCTTCTGACAACACAACCACCAACCGTGGCCGTCTTGCTCCACACGGCCGGCGTCGATGTGTCTTTTTTTCGTCAGTTTTTTTTTTTCGCAAGTCCACAGGATCGAGTCTGGTTGTTCCAAGTTCGCAGCCGTGACGCATGAATGGCTGTTAGAGAATGCCCTCGTCACCACCGGAAGTTGGCCTCGCCCCCTCCCCACCCGCGTGGCACGGGGTGATTCAACAATAGCATTCGGATCGCGCGCCATGTTTGTCCAGGTATCACAGCCTTCACAGGTGGGACGCTGTATCCGAAGATTGCTGCGGCTCGGTTGGCTGTGTTGAAGGCGGTTCCATTACTCATTGATGTGCCGTGCATGGAATGAATGTATTCACCATGCCGGAGTATTGGGCATCCAGGTTTTCCCAGATAAAGAAAGGGGGTGGTTTATGCCTCGGGAAATGAATGTGACGTCCAATCAACACAACATTCGTGCGTCCGCCATTGGATTTGCAGTCTACATTTGGAGGCAATCGTTTCTTACCAGCCTGCAAGAAAATTGCCCAGAAACCGTGTGATAACATGTGCGGCGTCGAGACGTAGATGCAAGCGGCCTTGCCTGGGATGCTCCCTCTCGAGAGGAGGTATCTTATGCCGCCCGCCAGGAGGAAGTATCCTACTACTACGAAGTAGTAGTGGACTAGTAGCGATTGGTAAGTACTACTACTAGTAGTAGTAATAGTGCTCACTCTGTTCAGCCAGATCCCCCCTGCCTTTATTCGCCTCCGACCTCGTGGTAGTCAAGGGACAGGGTGACGGCCTCGTCCAGCCAAGCCAATCAGTCTGCGCCAATTCATACTGTTTCGGACTAAATCCGTCATGACATGGTGCAAACTTGGTGGAGAATTTCTGTCTCGTTTCGCCAACTAATACTCACGAGCCTCCCTTTGCCAGTCTCATTTTGGCACAAGCCTGGAGAACAGATGGATTGATTGTACAAACAGATCCTTGGCGCTGAACATGAACGGAGGAAACAAGTGATTTGCGCGACACATGCATACCGCTGCTGGCGGTGATAGGATTCAAGGCCTGGGGGGTGAGCATGATTAGCAGGAAACGATTCTTCACTCACATGCTCCAAACAGAGCAGGTATCCAAGCAACACACACCGTGTGCACTGATTATCACCCGGTCGATCCGGCCGTGATAGAAAAAGAGAGGGAGAGAAAGAGGGTGAGAGAGAGAGAGAGAGAGAGAGAGAGAGAGAGAGAGAGTGTGTGTGTGTGTGTGTGTGGTGTGGTGTGGTGTGTGTGAGGTAGAGTGTGAGTCGGCCAGGGCTAAGAGAGTCTCAAGGTCTGACAAGGTTGGGGAAGGAAGGAGGGAGGGGCTGACTGACTGACTGACCACTGGTCACAGTGGCCACGAACCGAAGCAACCACAGGACCAAAGGAAGGAAGGAAGGTGCCAGGCTGGGGGACCAATAGGCTGCTGGCATGGCCAACTTGCAAGTGCAACCCGCGGAGCCACAGTCGAGACCTCCTCACCGCACAGCGCCGCCGCGCACAGCACGATGCGACGATGTGGTGCGATACGTGGATCCAGCTCCTGTCAGTGTCAAATTCAATCGGGTCTGTCCGGATCCAAATCCAGTCACTGACCAACGACCGGAACTAGGCAACCGTGCGTGCCCTGCTGGCTGTGATGCCTCGAGCCGCCCTGGGACGTGGATTCATGGATTGAACCAAGAGTCGAGACACACAAACAAACATCAAACGAGCAGATGAGCCGGCTTAGGGCCGGCAGGGGGGCGTTCGGGGTGTACGGTACACAACAAGTTCAAGTTCCGTGTGGATAGCGTCAGCGCGTCAGCGCGCCAGCGCCAGCATCAGCATCAGCATCAGCACCAGCACCAGCACCAGCACCAGCACCAGCACCAGCACCAGCACCAGCAACAGCGCCGAGCACCAGCACCGCTTTCTGTCCCTGTTCATGTTTGATCACCCACCCCGTCGTTGGCCAAAGGCGGCGAAAAGCATCCCTTGTAGCTACGGGGATTGGCTGGATCCAGAGTCAGGGCCAGAGCCACTGCCACTACGACCGTCGTCCACCCGTCGTCCACCCAACACGAACGAACTACAACAGAAAGGGGGGGGGGGGGGCTTGCCCGACGGAACAGCATACGGTGCGCTCCGTTTAGGCGCTACATGGTTGCACCAAGGTCTCCGGTACATGTGCGTATGAGTACGTGTCTGACGGTCTGGCCCAGTCCGCTTGTCCGCCGAAGCACTTTGCTCGGGCTGCCATCTGCTCCCCCTGAGCCAGGCGGGCGGGCGGGCTGGCTGGCTACGTGCCAATCCTTGCAACTTGGGTCCCATTTCACGGACTTGTTCTTTTTTATTGCTATGTCTCCGTGTCAGAACTATCTGCAGGGCGGAACTGGAGGACGCCGACGATCGCCGAGGACCAAGGCCCATCACGACTATCTACATACAGACGACAACGCCAAAGATGCACGTTTTGACACGTACCAAGACGAACCGCCGCGCCGCGCACTGGTAAGGCAAATGCCACCAACGTTGACAAACCCTGTCGATTTTGATCGACAGTTATATCCGTGTCATATCTGCTCTGGTTGCTCAGCTCAGTACGTACGGTTCGACAAGGGGGAAAAAAAACTAGTTTTTTTTTCCCAGTCATTTTCTGTCCACACAACTCGGGTAGAAACATGATTGTGTAAACCAAGCAAAAAAAAAAAAAAAAAAAAAAAAAAAGTCGCATGCGCTAGAGGATCGGCCAGCCTTCATCCGTGTACCAAATGTCGGACTCCGTTACCATGTATCCTGGTCCCTCGCCCACCAAAAAGGACAGCCCGACCCCCTCATCATTCAAGTTTTACGGCTTGAGACTCCTCCTGGTCCACATTGTTGACGGAGTTGTTCTAGGACACACAGAAGCATTAAGAATCAACTGCATCCGTTGGTGCCGCTGCTCCTCTTGGCGTCAACGTGGATAGGCTTCAACGGTTGCAAGACTCGGTCCTGGCTGGCTCGGACATCCAAAGATGCAAGCACGCCCAGCAGGGGCGACGCGATACCGAGACTCCTTGTCATCAAGTAACCAGAGATGGCTGATCAATTTCGGTTTCCCGGCGCGGTCTGGATGCGGAACGGAGGCACCTGGTGGATGCAGATCGGTGCTGACGGTAGCAGTTGTGGGACAAGGACGTCTCCGCTTCCCGTGCCTGACGGGGGGCATCGTTTGAATTGGTGCATTACCGCCATCATTCATCATTCCAGCCGGAAGTACGGCCACCGCGTCACGAAAGCCACGGAAGAGCATCGAGGTCCTTGCTACTTACTTGCCGGAATAGGGTGGTGGTATTGAACAAACTGTGTGGATTCCTCTCTCACATGGTGTCATTTCACTCCCCCGCCCCTCTCTCAACTTGCTCGCTGGGTCTGAAGATTACATACCTAGTATTCCATGACATACATCATCATTCATGCTTGGCCAGTTTGAGGACCTGCAACGGGATCCATCCCAACAGCACATACATACTGATCGGGATGCATGTCCAAAGCCAGACCCGAGTCAAGGATAGCGTGGCCTGTAGGATTTTGTCCAATCGCAGACAGGCCGCTCCCCCTACACGCGGCGAAGACAACGAGAATGAAGGAACCACAACAAGAATAAGTTTGCAGTGTCGAAGGGCGGTATGGCCTCTTCTGGCATGCGTCACGAGCGGATCCTGGTAGCAATGCCTGACACAGCATCATTGCAAAGGTCCATCAAGAGAAATAGAGGATCTTTGGTTTTGCAATTCACCCGAATACAGGGCATCAGTGGACGCCACGGTAACTCCGCAGGACCCGCCAGCCCTCCTGTACTGGTACAGATTAACAGAAAAACTGATGTCCCTTTGCGCTGCGACCCTGTCTCCTACTACCAGACAGAGTCCGGCTGTGTCATCCCCGAAGAAGCAGCCTGGTTGGCTTTGCTGTAGCGCCGAGCTACGTGTGTCTTGGATGCGGCGATGCTGGGGGCAGGCAGGCAGGCATGGATCTCTCTGACCCGTCTCTGTCACCTCACCAGAGTGTTATAGCGTTGGTGTCAGCGGGAGAGTTTTTGTGAGCACGTTGTACATGTACATGACTTTGGAGATCCCGTGCCTTTGTCTCAACATGACCGTCATCATCAGGCGCTGTGTTTCAGCACTACGAGTTCTCACTGCAACCCTCCACAGTCGGTCGACGGGGCTGAATAGCGAATTTCAGCGAGGTTGACTCTTCGGGATTGGCGTGTGTCCGCTTGAGGCTTAATGGTGTGTTTTAGTTCCGCAACGAAACAAAAAAAAAAAGAAAAAGAAAAAAAAAGCAATGAATGCATGCTAGTGTTAGGCACAAGACCCGGCCTTTTTGGCACAAAGCATCCACCGACGATGGCTCACACACAACACGACTGACTGACTCCCTTGCTTCATGGCTCTCTCCCCTCTTGTCGTTGGGTCATCTGGCGGACATGGCAAACATGATGTTCCATTCACTTGCCACTCACTCAGTGTACCAACGCATGAACATGACAAAAGCAAATGATGAGACTTGTGCTGACTTGTCCAGTAACTTGATGGGGCAGAGCAAGTCTGACCAGTCACTTTGCGGCCATGGGACTTGATAGCCAGCCCTCTGAGCAAGGCGCCAGGAAGAGGTTGAGGCACAAGGGTTTCGCCGACAATACTTTCATTCTTCTTCCTTTCGTTCGTTCTTTCCACCCCTCGGGCGACCTCTCGCAAAAAAAAAAAAAAAAAAAAAAAAAAAACCTGCGTGCAGCCGCAGGAATTCACCCGCACCATAGTGGGTGGATGTTGGCGCCGAGCTCATATGCGCCAATCAAACTCGTCAAAACATACTCCATCGTCGAATCTGGTTATTGCATTTACATCTGAGCCTCGGAAAGGACATGGCTCCACCCTGGAGTGCGAAGGGACAGGTCGATGGCTTGAAATTCCTTTTTCTTCATGTCATGTGCACACACATTCAGTCCGGGACGGCATATCGACAGACATACTCGAGGTTGCGACTCATCCTACATTGCACCTGGAGTGGATCTCCATCTTTTGTCCGGAGATGAGGCAGCGTGGCAAGCTATAGTACAACTCAGAGCTTAATGTTCGTTTGCTGCATGCATGAAGAAGAACGAAGCTGTGCTGCTGTGGGTTAATTATTGGTGGTGTATTGACAAGAAGCTGCCCATCGGTAGTAGAGGCACACGCCCTCGTCTTTCGTCAACCCCCCGCCCCCCCCCCTGCCCCGTCCGCCTTTGAACCTTTGAAGTTGTGTGTGTGTGTGTGTGCCTGCTCGTTCTGCGTCCGATAATGGAGAATGGAGAATAGCCAAGTGGCTGACTTGGCTGGCCGATAAATTATCATGACGACACACCTCGAACGCCTAATACCACCCCTCCACCATCACCCCCCCCCCGTCCCCCTTACCCCCTTTTCCCCAAGGGCCCGATCCTTCTCCTTCTCTTCCATGCCTAGGGCGTCGTTTGTTGCGCTTAGAACGGCAACGACGACCATACATCAGACAAGGTTTCTGACAGCCGAATGTCTCTAAAAGCGCTGTGGATACTCGACGTGTTGCATCGCCGTGGCCCGCAGCGGCGCCCTGCAGCTCGGCACCCAGGATCCTCGTCAACCAGCCAGGCGGCGCTGGCGCGTACACTTAGTCTTCGATAAATTCGGGCTGCTTGTCTGCGCCCATGTACACATGTACAAGTTCAATGACGAGCATCCGGTGGGCGCGAGTGATGATGGGCGGGTGAGCGAGGAGGGGGAAGGGGGGGGGGGGGGCTCTCGTCGATACATTTCGGAGCTGGGTTTTTGGTCTGGCCAAAGTGTTGCTCGTTGCCGCCGCACGATGCTTTTTCTTCCGTACGGGCGTCGCTGCTGGTACAATCAATGACAATTTCAACGGGCAGCTGATTTCAACGTCATCCATCTGGCCCTGTCCCCAGGTTGCTCAACTCGACCATGGGCCCGAAATAATCCAATCCCACCCACACCGATGGCGCGCTATTGTCTCTCGGAAGGGCCGCACCCCAGGATTATGGAACCTTTTTTTTCTTCTCCCCTGTTGCTTTTTGCCTCTTCTTCCGTTTTGCTGAACCGATTGCCAGGAGCGCGAAGTAGGAATACCAGTCTTGCCAGGGCAGTATCCGCCTCGTCTCTCTTGCCTGTATAGTAGTATCCCTGGCCCTTTGTCTTTTATTTTCTCTTATTTTTCTTTCTTTTACTTTTGCAAAGCATCCGATGAGACACCCTTCCCCCTTGGAAGCTCATGAATCTCATGCATGACGCAGATTGTTGATCAAGCATTTCACGCCTGCGGCTAACCACACTACCCTCTCACATCCACACACGCCCCCTTTTTTTTTTTTTTTTTTTTTTTTTTTTTTTTTTTTTTGGTTCAGTCAGACTTGACAATCATTCATCTCTTCAAACCGCTTCTCGCCTGCGCTCTCACACCCGTTTTTTTTTTTTTTTTTTTTTTTTGCACTCATACTGATGAGAGAGAAGGGCCGGCACCCTGTCGTGCTGTGAGCCCGTGAGAAATCACAAGCACTATGGGGGACGGAGGTTGCACGTGCACTCCCCTTTGAGCATGAGAAAGAGCCATGGCCGGGATAAGAATGCAAACCTTGTCACTGGTTAAACTCCACTGATGGGTTGGTCCACTTAGAGATCCATCATCTTAAGTGCTCGGTATGGATCTTGCTTGCCTCCGGCTACCAAAGTCATGGATTTGGCTTCCTTTTCCCAAGCCACTTTCTTAGCACCGTCTCTCGAAACACACCCCCCCCCCTCCTTCCCATTTGCCTCCCCACCCCTTGTGTCCTCTTTGGCAGCACACCTGTCCTAGACCTGAAGATACATAACTTCAGGAAACACCCGTAGTAAAGGGTCTGTTGCCTCTCAATATAAGTCCTCATCGTTGCCACATATTTCTTTCATCGAGGTCTGCCGCCACCGTACCTTCTTGAGAAGCAAAACCCAATATCAAAAAACAAGAAGAGAGAAGAAGAGCAACGCCAACGACCACGATCACACACTACACTTCATATCTCGGAATCCGAATTCCACCAGACCTCTCTACACCGTGACGATTCCAGCCTTTTGCGGCCCATAGCCATACAGGGCATCAACGGCTGCAAGACCAAAAGACGACTCACAAGACGACTTACACACTACCACACAACCTGTCATGATGTACTCGACATACGGAGTTCATACTCCTGACGCTCTGCCGCTGGTCTACCCCCAAGACGCCTTCTTCGACGGCGCATCAACACAGGAACTACCATCACAAGTTGTACACAGACTATCCAAGGCCCCATGTGGACAACGAGCGGGAACCACGGCAATGAGGGTATTCAAACCCAGCAGTACCGGCAGCACCGGTAGTAGCCCGAGGTCTTGCGGCATGTCTGGTCGGAGAAGGTCGATGATGGGTAACGACGTGTGGACTCCGCAAAGGCAGCAGCATGTTCTGGATTACTTTTCAAATGAGCCCAGGCAGACGTCACGCCCTGTAAGCTGGCACCCTTCGACATATCAGCAACAGCAGCAGCAACAGCCGCAGCAACAACAGCTTGCCCATCAGCCTTCACCACAGCATCAACAGTACCTGCTACAACATCAACAGCAACAACATACGGCTTACGGGGGGCCCACGCCAAGCTTGTACGGTGCCGACTATACCGAATTGTATGCCAGCCAACCTCAGTTCTCCCCCATGATGACGTCTTACTCGAACGACACGTCGCCATCCTCGACGTTTTCTCCTCTTCCCATGTATCCCGCTTCCGCCCAGGTGCACTACGCACATGGTACAGACTGGAACGAAGCTCACAAGCCGGACACCCTATGCAACTCTGGCAAGAGGTGGGCGGACACGACGGAACCCTTTTCACTGCACAACCAGGCCAGCGCAAGAAACAGCGAACTAGACTGGAACTCGTTCATCCTGCATGGATTCAACAACACGACGCCACCAACACCACAGGAGCTGTTCTCCCCACCCCGACAACAGCCTGCCATATCCGAGCCGTTTGTACCGCTCGACGGCGCCGACGACGAGGAGGGCGAGGTCCTCGTCGGCATGGGCCTCTACGACACGCCGGACAAGGTCTGTGAAGATCCCCAGCTCAGCAACTACCGATCTACTATCTCGTCCCTCCTGGGAACGACCTATCGGTCACAGGAACCCAAGGGCAAGGGTCTGAAGCTGGAGGAGACATGGGAACCACCTGCTAAGACGGATGATGACGCAGACGGGGACGATGAAGAGGATTAGGAAGGGTCGAGCATGCAATGGGGTTTTCTTTTTCTTTTCTCTCTCTCTCTCTCTCTCTCTCTCTCTGGAATGGAGAGGGACCAAGGTACTCGGTGCCGAAATCATGAAAACAGCGTATCTTTGTGATGTACATTGTACATCCACATTTTATCTTGCTTCTTATCAATTTGTCATTTGAAGCGTAACATATATATCCAAGAGGGGGGGGGGGGGGAGGAGGCACAGTGACCAATAGGAGAATGTATTGTAGCATAAGCAAAAAAAGATTTAGAATAGGGAGAAGAAAAACAAAACCGTGTCTTCATCTTGATACGTCACATAGTGAGATCAATAGCCAGCGGCGGTGAAGCCGCCCAGTTCAAAATGTGTAGCTCGTCAGCAAGGAGGGTGCGTTGCGTTGGATGAGAGGAAAGAAAAAAAAACAAAAAAAGGGGGGGGGGGTAACATGGAAAGTGACAGCCGCCACCACCATAGGGTAAATCACATGTAGTCTCAAAAAAAAAAAACACCCATGGAGCATAAGCCTGCGCGGTAGCATCAGGAGCAACAAAGGCGAAGAAAAAGATGACTCGCATGCGGTTGCGAGCTAGCGGTACGGGCGAAGGGGGAAAGTTCCTCTTAGATTCCGCGTGCGTGCGTGCGTGTGCGTGTGCGTGTGCGTGTGCGTGTGCGTTGTGTACGTGCCTTGCGCCCTTTGCAAAAAGGGGTGTGGATAGGGAGGGGGGGGGGGGGGTGTATGCGGCGCAAAACCCGACCCGGGCTTGCTCTTGCCAGACCAGAAACCAGAAACCAGAAACCAGAATGCAGAATGCGATACGACCCATGCATGTGGTTGATTTGGTATACATAGTAACATACGTACATACTATGTTACATACTAGTACATAGTACGTACGTACTGGAAGGGTCGAGGATGGAATTTTGATTTTCGATTTCATCCTTTTTTTTTTTTTTTTTTTTTTGCGCCTCCTCCCCTCCCCTTTTTCATTTTTATGTTTATTTTATATACCTTTTTTTTTTGTGAGGTACTTGGTGCGCTGGCTGGGGAATTACGTATCACGGGCATTGCGGGGTGGCAGGGAGGGGCAAATGAGAAGACCTCTAACAATAGAGGGAGACGAAACTGAAAAAAAAAAAAAAAACTGGTCTGGGAAAAAATATAAATATAAACAAAATTGGGCTATTCGGGTTTTGTCTTTCTTCTTTCTAGCGCTGTGGGTTTTTTTTTTCTTTTTGGGTGTCTTTCTTGTCTTTTGGTGGGGGTTCTTCTTTGAGCGGGGAGGGGGGGGGCGTGTGATTTGGGGGGGGGGGGACGTTGATGGGGGCGTTGATGTTGCTGCTCAGTGGCGGCGGGTGAGAGGGGTGGGTGTGTGATATGTGGCCTGTGGTGTGCGTGCATGCGCCACGCAACTTCTTGTGGCGTGTGGGCCCATCGCCTAGATTTCCATGACGGGTTGTACCGACCAGGCAAGGCGGGCGGGCGCCCCTCCACAAGCAAGAAAAAAAAAAAAGAAAAAAAAAGAAAAAGAAAAAAGAAAAAGAAAAAAGAACCCCCACATCCTCCTCCTCCTGCTCAAAAAAAGAAAAAAACAAAAAGCATTTTTAGCAAAAAAGACACCCCGCTTTTTTTTTTTTCAACATGAAATTTTTCTTCTTTCCTTCTTTTTTTTTTTGTCACGTCTTGAATTTTCGGGGGTTCTTTTCTTCTTCTTAGTTTAGCGTCTTGTTGAACGGCGGGGATAAAATTGTTTCTTCCCTCCAAGTGGCTTCAATTCAATCCACCCCCCTTCCTCTCCCCCCCCCCCCTTTCTTTGTCTCGGCCCAAACGGTCGTTCTCTGCTTTGCTCTGCTCTGCGTGTAGCAAGCTATCCCTTCCGTCTTCTGCTTCATGAGACAGGGGGGAAAGGGGGGGGGGTTTCCTTGCCCATCTGGATGAGCAAAGTTCGCGCATAAGCCAGAAGGGGGTTGGATTGGGGACAAAACCAAAAAAAAAAAAAAAAAAAGCCATGGAAGGCGGCTCTGGGGAAAGTGTGTGTGGAACCTGCTGAGGGCGTGGAAGGAAAAAAAAAAAAAAGAAACACATACAGACACAGACACACACACATAAAAAAAAGACAGATACACAAAGAGGGATAGGGTGGGAATGGGGAGCCGATGACACCCCTCCCCCCTTGTTTGACATGTGTCGTGATGGGATCTGTGTGTTCGGGGGCGGAAGGCAAGTGAGCGTGAAGGATGTCTACTCACACCCCTTGTCCACCGTGATTATATCACAAGCTGGGCCTCGCGAGGAGAAAACCTGAGGAAAAAGGGAACACACATACTACTACTGCGTATGGATATATGGATATATAGAGAAGGGGGGGGGGGGAGGGGCGGAGGGGGCGTGTGAATTTCTTTTCCGTACCAGCCCATTCCTTCCTTCCGCCGCACGGCCAGTCCGGCACGGCCAGTTTTGGAATGTTTCCTTTCCTTTCTTTTCTTTTCTTTTCTTTTCTTTTTTTGTTCTTTTTTTTTTTTCGCATTACAACGGGCCTGGTTATAGATTCAAGGCGGTCGGTCTGTGCTCGCGTCTCTATCTGGGGTGTTCCGCGGAGAGGAGCCGGCGTGTTTTAATCCTTTTTCTTTTCTTTTTTCTCTTCTCTTTTTTCTTCTTTCCCCGGTACGCACTTTGTTCTTGTTGTGATTTTTTTTTTTCATGTATTTGCTTTTTATTTTATTTTATGGGTATTTTTTTTTCGATTTGGTGAAATTGATACCTGGTAAGCGGAGTGAACGGCATCGAGCATCGAGTCACTCACTTCCTTGAAATCCCTGATTCGACAGATGCTGCATAAAAGAGTATCAAATACAGTTTCTTTTTTTTTTTTTTTTTTTTTTTTTTTCCCACTCCAACAAAAGTCACGGTAAGAGTAAGAGTAAGAGTAAGAGTAAGAGTCAAGAGCAAGACATAAATCAAATCGGAGCTTTCTTCTCCAGTTGCCCCCCTGTATTAACACGCTGCCATATTGGCGCGGGAAGAATTTCTTGGTTGCCCATGTCCGAGGGCGATGGCTGCCCCAGCCACATCCGCATCCGCGCACGCTCGGCGTGGCTCAGCGTGGCTCAGTCTCCGCCAGCTGATCGCTTCGTGTCCGTGCTTCAGGTCCGTGACCGAGTGCCGGAGAGGTGAATAGTTCGTGGCCTTGGCTCCTCATCTTGGTTCCTTTCATCGTTCCACGCTACTGCGCCTCTCGCATGTAATATTGCCTCGAGGACGTCACCGCAAGCAACGAACGGGCGGCGGCAATAATACCGGCATTATTGCCGTCGCGGTCTTGTGTTGGTCCGCCCCATGCCGCCTGCGACCCCGTCCAATCCAATTGGCCTGGCAGGGTTCATCATCAGGTCGGCGGCGGAATTTCTTTGCGTCCTCAGCTGCCCAAGTTGCGGTGGCCCCCCCCCCGTTTGCTGAGCTGCAGAGTTATCCTGGTGAAGCTCGTGGCATCTTGCGATATCGCGCCCCAGTCAAATCCTATGGGATGGATGGCTGCAACTATCAGACCCCCGTTCACCATTGCCTCCGTCCGCCCGCAGCCGTGACTCGGCCCCTTGTACAGAGCAGAGCAACAACAGAGGGCGAGAGAGGGAGAGAGAGAGAGAGAGACAGAGAGCGTGCGTCAACCCCCCCCGGGCTCCTCGGGGCTGAAGCCATTATTCGCCGAAGCTTTGAAAAGCTCTTCCTTCGCTCGGTTTGCACCATCCTTACCCGGACTGCTGCATGCGGTTCTCAAGAGAGGAGAGACAGACCTGCCCCTACTACGTACTACGTACTCACTCCCCTACTACTTACTACTACGTAGTAGTGGTATCTCACCGTCATCACATGACTATGCTGGAAAGGTGACGGCAGGAACCAACCTTTTCTGACATGGATATTATCCCTCGTATTGACGTCTGTGCATCTATTGTCTTGTCTTTCATTCTTCCCTCTCTCTCTCTCTCTCCTTCGCCAACTAGTTCGTCTTACCCAGCGTCGGAAATCCACCTCCCAATGTCTTAGCATAGCAGAACTCGTCATGATCGATGTACGATGTACCCATGAATGAATGGCTCTGCACTGCTGGCTCTCAACATCACCCACACATTCATGCCACGGACAATGCAAGCGCCGTTTCGAACACAGCACATGCATACATACATGGGCGCATGTGCCATGTGCCATGCGTAATTTCCACATCTCGTCATGGTGAGAAAGGGGAAAATGACGCCGGGGTTGCTGGATGTTGGACCGGTTGGGGGGGAGAAGAGATGGATTTCGTTCGGCATGGCTCCCAAGTCATGTCGGTTCCTGCGGGGACGACTTGATGCTCACCAGCAGGGGATGATGAGGCAGGGAGCCCGGCTGCCTGAGAGGCGGGGGGGGGGCATCAAGGGTGTGGTGTGCGCCGTGAGAAGAAGAGAAGAGGAGGAAAGGAGGAAAGGGAAGCCCGCCCGCCGTGGCAACGAGTATGAAGAAATTTGATTACGTAGTATATCATGGCCACTATTATTTTCTCTAGCACCTACATAGTAGCACCGCAGAAGGCAAAAACGTGACTGGACGACTGGACGACCAGACACCAGACAGAGCAACAGCGACACACGCCCCTTCCTTCCTTCTTTCCCATCTGGAGGTTAGGTTTTGGAGGCGAGCCTGCGCATGCACATCCGTATTTGTCCAAAGACATGCTCGGCACGCTCTGCTCTCTCCGCCTCTCCGCCTCTCCGCCTCTCCGCCTCTCTCTCTCCCTGCCATGATCCATTGGCCCATCACCCCCATCATCGGTCATCGCAGAATGCAGAATGCAGAATGTCAGAATCCCTCCACCCTCTCCCTCTCCCGCTGTTCTGTTCCTACATACATACATACATCGTAGTAGCAGTAGTTCCCTAGCCGACCGTCAGCTTCTTCTAGTCGCCGCGCGTCGATTCGTTCAACCAACCACCTGCGGGGCCACGCACACCCTGCGCACACCACCCAGCTGCCCACTTTCTCTTCGTGTCTACATAACATTATTCCCCCTTTCCACCAAGCCGACAGATGGGACAGGACAGGACAGGACAGGACAGGACAGGGAGACAGTCACGGTCACAGTCACGGTCACGGTCACGGTCACGCAAACAAGACAAAGACCGACAAACAACCGGCCCCTCCCCCCCGCCCATCTCCTCTTCTCTCCTCCTCCTCCTCGCCTCCTCCCCCTTGCAGGCGAAAGAAGAAGCGTTGCTGCTCTCATGGTGCAATATATCCTGACGCCATGGCGGGATCGCCAAGAACTCCTCCTTGTACGTGAGCAGTTTTATAGCGCACCGACTAGTACCGACCAGCAGCAACAGCATTCACCTAGGGCTGTCAATACAACAGGCCGGGATCGAGTTCCTGCTACTGCCCGTGTCTCCCTTGTCAGCAGCAATGGTGATACCCAACATGGCGCCGGACTTGATGCGTGTGCAGCACAACAACATCGAGGCGATGCGCCGTTGCACATGCACACGCAACCGCTCGCGAATTCGCAATCTCAGTCGAGTCAGCACCAGGCGGCCGACGCGGCCAGAACACACCGGCAGAGCCAGAAGCAGGCCGTCGCTCGTGTCTCTATGTGGATGCAGCGCGGCAACTGTCCACACATGGTGGAGTCGACGGCTTTGTTGACGGCTGCCATGTTGAGCGACGATGATGGTCTTGCTGGCGGAGCCTACGCTGTGAGGGCCGCCTATTCGGCTGCCTTTAGTCGGTACGTTGCGTGGTAAACTCAAAACTGCCCTTGTTTTACCCATCTTCCCCTTCGCTGCCGCACACATCAATGTGTTACCCGAGCGGTACAATACATCTCGCAAGACGGGGGGGGGGGGCTCGTCATGTTCCATTCATAGCACAAGGTGCATATGTAATGCGCTGTGATGGAAGGGCTCTCCCCAAAACAACATGCCCAAGTACCTTCCGGCCCTGTTGTCGTCGTCGATTTCATTTCAACGTCATGCAACATCATTCTGTTCCCGCCTTTTCCCTTTTTCCGCATGTCGGGTCATGACTTGATGCTTGCCTCGACACAGCCCGTCTCACACACACACACACACACACACACACACACACACACACACACACACACACACACACACACGCACGCACACGCACATAATACATGGGAACAGAAGCGTATGTTTTATGCTAATGCATTTCCAATCATGTATTTTTTTTTTTTTTTTTTTTTTTTTTTTTTTAGCTTCGTGACCGGTCTCTTGGATGGTCATCAAGACAAGCAACGAAAACAGAGCATGTACTTCATTGCCAAGTCTATCGGGCTACCGGCGACGTTTGTAGAACTGCGCCATCAAGCTACGCATGAGCAGCTCCCGTCCCTGGCAAAGCTGCGGAGTGCGGCCCAAAAGGCACTTGACTGGATCTGGCACTACTACTGGAAGCACCTGGTCGAGGACTGCGCTGCACCTAAAAGTGACCCGTGTAGGGACCTTGTGCTGGGCTGCCTGCGAGGAGGCGACGAGAGCCAGACGGCGAAGGCTCTGGAGCAGTTTGGAAAGGAAAGGGCGCTTGCTGTGATTTCGGATCTGCAGCGGAGTTTGCCCGGAAACCATGTATATCTGCGCTGCTTGAAGCTCTCTCGGGAGGTGATGATGCGGGAGGACAAGGAGGTGCCCGAGGACGAAGATGAGGGGGACGTGGTGGAAGAGGGCAACGACGGCGAAATGGCCGTACCGTCTTCGCCATGGGGCTTGTACGAAGGGCCGTGGAAGCCGAAACCCATTGGCGTGGTTTGACTTGACAATGCCAAATGATGATGACGATGACGACGATGATGCTTATTGCGATGCCATGTTGGGTGCGCACGCTCGGGAAAGAAGCGTTATATGGAAGGCGTTTTGCAAAATCGTATCCCGCCCTCCATACCGCGTAGATACTGCACACATAGTAGATTCTGCGTAGATACCCCACAATTGTTATGGCTACACAGTCACTCGAACGCCCGAAAGGGGGATTCCTGGAAGAGAGAGAGTTCCCATCATGGACTGAAGACTGAAGATGGTTGGTGCGGAACGAACGAGTTCCATATTCTATCCGCCACGACCACGGGTACTTGGTCACGTGTGTTCCACAACATGATGACGTGATGAACGTCATGGACATTGAGCAACGCCATTTGGTTCTGACGGAGGACTCTTTTTTTTGCATATTGATGCGAGAGGGTCATGTTTCGAAGACTTGCGACGGCGAGACCTAGAAACCCATCATCACTATACGGAACGGTGCGTTTAATGATAATTTCGGTCATTTATCTATATAGCCATCTCGCTGTGATGCATGACAGCTGGCTGACTTGGGCGAGGCAGCTCATCAACTGGCGCAACATGCATGTCCAGTCCATTCCCATGTGTATGCCTCTCGGACCATGAACGAGATTCAACTTGGCGGTCGAAGAATAAAATAAGAAGAAGAAGAAGAAGAAGAAGAAGAAGAAGAAGAAGAAGAAGAAGAAGAAGAAAAAAAAGAAAAAAACAAGAAGAATAAACCAACAATAACAGCGCGTCTCTGATTCTGAACTTTGTGTGTGTTTTTAATATAGGGGCCGACAGTAGTAAAAACTACGCGTACCTCGTCGTGGATGACGCATCCAAGGATGCCTTTATCATTGACCCTGCCAACCCATCCGAGTATGTATGCGGTAGAGAAGAAAAAAACCAAAAAGAAAAACCAACAAAGAGGAGAGGAGAGGAGAGGAGAGGAGAAAAGAGGGCTAGCTAGCCTTTAATAACCTCAGGCCATCCACAGATTGACTGACATTGTAGGATGTGCCAGGGTTGCGCCGATTCTGAAAGACGCCATCTCCAGAGGCTCCATCAACCTTCGGGGAATTCTCAATACGCATCAGTAAGAAGGCAGGCCATCGAAAGCATGGAAAGAGTGAGATCTAACGACCAGTCCAGCCACGGGGATCATGCCGGCGGCAACAAGAAGCTTGTGAGTTGGGGCACAATATGACTTCCTTTCCCCTACTTCGCTTCGTTCCCTCTTGCTCATTGCGCAATGTAATGACGCTCTTGCACTGATGATTCTTTCTTTCTTCTTTTTTCGCCTCAATTTAGCGTCAAGAGCTCGGAACACCAGACCTGCCCATCATTGGCGGCAAGGACTGCGAGGCTGTCACCAGGACGCCTGTCCACGAAGAATCGTTCAAGCTGGGCGATGTTGCCATCAAGAGCATCCACACGCCGTGTCACACCCAGGACAGCATCTGCTTCTTTATGGAGGACACCACGGGCAAAGCTGTGTTTACCGGCGATACGCTCTTCATCGGCGGTAGGTCGAGCACCGGCCCTGTTTTCCTCTCTTTTTAGAGAGAGAGAGAGAGGGGGGAAATTAAAAGGGAAAAAAAAGTTGTAAAGCCCATAAAGGGCAAAAAAAAAAAAACACAAACACAAACACAGATAGAGCTGATGTGGGCGAATTCAGGATGCGGTAGGTTCTTCGAGGGGAATGCTGCCGAGATGCATGAGGCGCTGAACAAGAGACTCGCCTCGTTGCCAGACGACACTCTTGTCTATGTAGGTTCTGCGTCTTTCACTGGTGCCGGCAGGCGAAAAAGGCATTTGGTCGCTAACGAAAGCAGCCCGGTCACGAATACACGGCGTCCAACGTCGAATTTGCCCTCTCCGTGCTGCAAAGTGATGCCGTGAAGAAGCTGCAGGCCTTTGCAGAGACAAACAAGGTCACGACGGCCAAATTTACCATAGGTGACGAAAAGGTGTGTGTTTCTTGGCCTTCAAGGAGGCAACATTTCTTCTTCTTCTTCTTCTTCTTCTTCTTCTACGTACTCGGACGCTAATGGGGGAGTAGGAACACAACGTATTCATGCGTGTCGACGTAAGATTTCCCATCCTCTCCTACCACTCTTCTTTCCCAAGTTGACCAGAACACCCCAATGCTATCCCGTCGTCCAAATCTAATGCTTTCGCAGGACCCGATTGTGAAAAAGGCCACTGGCGCGAGCGAGCCCATCAACGTGATGGGTAAGCTGCGCGAGATGAAGAACAACTTCAAGTGAGGGAACTGAGGGGCATCTACCATTTCATCTTTGTCCGCTCCGCCGGTTCTGACAATGAGGACACAGAGCGCCGTCCAAGATGTGAGCTTGCCAAGGATTCTCACGACATGGGGATGCGAGGTTCTCACGTCGACGAAACATGTACATGTATTACGGATGCAAAAGGCCTCCTTGGTGAATACATGCTGTGCCATTGCGCGACCGTGACTTGCTGCCAGTGACGGTCCCTACCCGTTGACCGAGACCGCTTCACACAACGGACAAGGAATCAGTTTCAGAAGAACAAAATGGAAGCACTACTACGTAAAAAAAATTGAGAAAATGTCTCCAAAGAACAGCCACGCACTTTGCAGAAAAAAGCGCTCGAGAAGGCCACCCCTCGGAAAGAAACCCACGCCGTAGCCGGGAATCCCGAATGTCAATCTTGCTTCACTGTCCACACTTGCTCGCTCTAGGAAATGGCTGCGGCAAGCTCTAGCAAATTTTGAAGCGAATCACGAAGAAAGCCATGGGTAAGTTCACAAAAGAAGAGGGCCAAGAAAAGAAGGTGAAAAAGAAAAGAATGAATACTCTTGATTTTCCCCCTTCCCACCGGACGGGAGACGGTGTGCACAAACCTTTTGCGTGTGGGATACATCAAAGCAGTGAGGCTTGATCCCGTGTCCTCAATCTCCATCCCGCCTTGGGCAGTGGAAAGAAGGGCCTTTGTTCTCGTCTGTCTGCAGACATTGGTTTTTTTTTTTATTTTTATTTTTATTTTTATTTTTTTTTTTGAAAGTGTGTGGAAAGAAAAAAGGCGGATGGGACCAAAGAAAACGCGCCGCGTGTGGAAGAATGAAAAGATTTGACTCGGGTGGATCACACAGTGCGTATTCTAATATGCGCACCACACACTGTGGTACCTGTGACATCAACCCCCTCCATCCTCCGCCAACTGCATCCGTATTCCTTTCCAAACGCCGACGTGCGCGAGCGCAACGAGACCACCACGCGAAATGGTAAATCCCTCTTCTCCCCATTGTGACCTGCATGTTTTTGGCCTCTCTCGTTATAAACAAGGGTGGTTGGCAAAAAAAAAAAAAAAAAAACAACAACAGCCTGGCTAACGAGAACCACCTCCCCAATTCCGGCTTCACCTCCCCGTTCCAGCCGCCAAAGCGCAAACCTCCACCCGCGTCCGGCGCAGGGGGAACGACAGCCACGGCAGCCAAGACGCGGCAGTCGAAGCTCGCAAAGGAGCACAACGTGTCGGCGCAAGAAGAGGGCGAGATAAAGGAGGCGTGGAGCCTGTTCGCGGAGCCCATGGACGGAGAGAAGATGGGCGTGCTGCCCATCGAGGACGTCAAGTCGGCGCTGATGCACGTCACATCTGTTCCCCCCCCCTCCACCCCCTCCAACTATTTCCGTTCTTATTCTCAAAAACCCTTTGAACCGAGCCCGCCGAGCTAACATATCCAATTGCGGCGAAGAAAAGAGCCCTCGGCGTGCCGGCCTCCTCGCAGGCACAGCTCCACGAGTTCATCGACATCCTGGACCCCGACTCGGACGGATACGCGACCTACGAGCCCTTCTTTGCCATATGCGCGCTGCAGTTCCACGCGCGGGAGGAGAACGACTCCGAGGCCGCGCACCGGGCCCAGGTCGAGGAGGCGTTTCGCCTCTTCACCAATAACCAGGAGGGGCCTATCACGCTGGCGCATCTGAGGAGGGTGGCCGCGGTGCTCAAGGAGGATGTCGATGAGGAGATTCTCAAGGACATGATTCTGGAGGCGAACGGGGGCTTGGGCGTCGCCAAGGGCGTCAGGATGGATGAGTTTGACGGCGTCATGAGGGGCGCTGGCGTTTGGAGGTAGCTTGTGGAAAATCTAGGAATGATGGGATGTGGGATGTGGGATGTGGGATGCGGGATGTGGGATGCGGGATGCGGGGGATCACGGGCTGTGACTTGAGTTTTTTTTTTTTTTTTTTTTTTTTCCTTTTTGGGGTTGGGTTGGGTTTGGTTTGTTTTTTTTCTTTCTTGGTCCTCCTGCATCGGAGCGGATTGTCATCTTGTTCTGCGACAAGAAAGAAATGGAGTTGGGGACATGTGACGTTACTATGTATGTAGAGCACTCGTTGGTTTAGTTTTTCTTCTTCTTCTTCTTCTTCTTCTTCTTGGTCATGGCTTTGTTTCACTGCATTTACAAGGCATTTTGTTTTTCTTTGTTCATGGCTTGGAAAACAGAAGAACACGGGGTTGTGTGGGAGAATGGAAATTTGGTCATTTTGCATCTAGCGTCGGGGGGGGGGGGGGATGAATTGTGTTTCTGCGGGATGAAGTGAAAAAAAAAAGGAGGGGCAGAAAGGCAAAGAAATAAAAATAAAAACAAAAAACTATAAAGATCTATGACGCAAAAGATGTGCCGGCATCTTGGGAACTCTTCCACACACACCCCTTTCCCTTGGTTGACCCCTCTGCTTGTGGAAACGCTTGTGAAAAATAAAATAAAATAGAGAAACAAAAACAATCGTCATTACATCATGTCTTAGCTCGTCAAGATGACGGGGAATCGACCGTCACGACCGGTGTGTCGGTCACCTGCTCGGGGCTTTGCTGTGGGTGGTCCGAGGGAGCATGCTGGGCGAGGGAGGGCCCCTTGAAGCCCTGGTGGTCGCGGTGTCGCTTGTAAAAGTAGTGGTCGGGCTTGGGGCGGATCTCAGCAGGGAGCTCGTTGAGCACGCAGGCGAGCATGGCGTCGATAGAGTTGGTCTTGGAGGAGTCACGGTGCCAGACGGTGATGAGGTGCGAGGTGAAGCGGACTGAGAGGCCAACACCGCAGAGCTGGTCGTCTGGGATGAATTAGCGGAGGCGACAGACGAAGGGAAAGATATATAATATACATATACATAAATATATATAGAAAGAGAAAGAGAAAGAAAGAAAGAGACAAAGGAAGAGAGAAGAAGAAGAAGAAGAAGAAGAAAAGACGTACTCTCGTCTAAAACGCTCTGCAGCTTCTCCCCAACAGCCAGCAGCTGAACCCTCGTCCAGATATCAGGCCCCACGGCCTTGGGAACGCGAAAGGTCCAGCTCCCGCCGTTGATGTTGCGGCGGTCCTCCCAGACGGGCTTGAAGCCCTGCTTGAAGAGGTATATCGACTCGCGCGTCTTGATCTGGTCTACGGGGGTGTTGTTATTGTAGCGCCAAAAGTCCTGGACGGACTCGATCTGGGACCCGAGCTGTTCCAACTCGACATTGTATTCGGCGTCGTCGGGTTTGCGGTCTTTTGATTGCCTGAGGAGTGGAAGGGAGGCGGGCGTGTCAGCAACTCTCTCAACTGTATTGCCTGCGGAATTTAAAAAAAAAAAAAAAAAAAAAAAAAAAAAAAGAGAGAGAGAGAGAAGAAAAGAAACTTCGTGGGGCTTGCTGAATGGGACCGTCTCGGGGATTACCTGTCAAAGTAGACGTTCCAGTAATGCTGCGTGGGTAAGGGACGCATCGTCTTGAGAAAGTTGAGCTTGGCGTCGTCTCGCTGTTCGGCGGGGGACTGGGTCTCGGCGGCGGAGGTGCTCTGCGACAGGCCCGAGAGGCCGCGCGTGAAGAGCTGTGGTCGTGTCGACATGGCTGGTCTGGGAGGAGAGTTTTCTCGTGTGTGCTTGTTGCGTGTGCGTGTTATGAGGCCGTCGTCATGTGGTTGTTTTGGTCTGGTTTAGTTTGCTTGCTTCTGCTTGCTTGCTGGCAGAGAGAGAGAGTGAGTGAGTGAGAGAGAGAGAGAGAGAGAGAGAGAGAGGTGGCACGCAACTGTAACTCTGCGGCGCATACCATACTGCGGATGAGCCCATAAATAATAAACAACCCATCGGTAATAATGACACACCACCACGCGCGCCAGCGCTTTGAGCGTCGGTCCATCCGCCCCCGACGAGACGACGGTTTGTCGTCCTTTTTGTCCCGCTGTTACAAACTGTTCCGGGGTCTGTTTGAAGGGGGACCGCGAATTTTCTTTAAATTCCCAGCCGGATTTAGCCAAGTCCAGACTTGTCGGTCTTTTTTCTTTGTGTGTCTGCGCGCCCGCGGTCCAACATTCCGTGTACCTATCAGTAGTAGTGGGTAGGTCGCTCTAATGTTGTTTCTTATTGTTGGTGAAGCAGCTGGAAGCAGGATCTTGTTCTGTTGTATTTTCATTTTTCATTTTTTTTTTTTTTTCATTTCGGCGATGACGATTACCTGAACTTTTTTTATTTCATTCTTTTTTTAATATTTCATTTTCCAAAATTCACTCACAGAAATCACCGCACATAAAGAGTGAACGACCAAAAACGTCCGAGGTACATGTCTGTACAAAAAGTATCCTTCCTAATCGAGCTAACAGCGGCCCAAAGTTTAAAATTGAAAGTCCTTGGTGCCTGCCCAGTTCAGTCTACCCGGTCCGTCATTCAGAGCCTGTGAGTGGACGGCCAGGCGCCGCTCCTGCCGCGCCTCCTGACCATCCGTTCCACCGTACCTTCCCTACCGGCCGAAGTACCAACCACACAGACCAGATATCAAACTGACATCGAACAGACATCCGACATCCTCGAAACCTCAAATTAATCAAATTGCCAAAAGAGATCTCCTACCCCCTCGTCGCCATCGTATCATTTGCCCCGTTTGGAAACGACCCGCTCGTCCCAGGAAATTCCATCCAGAAATCTGCCCCAGACTGCCGTCTCTCATTCATCCAACGGGCTACTCGGATCCGACGACAATCCACAGGACAACAAGACGGAGTCGTCACCTGAGCATGTTTTTCCCGCCTAGAAACTTACACCTTGAACGACTCACAGATTGCCCTCTTGTGGCATCATGACAGTGATGGCTGATGTCTAGCCGACTAATGGCGTTCCTGCCTGTTAGCTCGCCTGACCATGCCAGATCAGAGGAAACAGACTTTCGAGGAACAGCATGCTCGATGTTCTTTTCTCATTGGCACAGTCTCAGATGTTGGCGGCTCGGAAAGCATGATATCATGATGCGAGAAATACAGTGCATTTTCGCGTCTACCATTCGAAAAAAAAAAATTACTAGTAAGAGTGAATCCATGCCGTCATGTGCATCTCAAGACACAAAGCCTAGAAGAAAACTGCACAGCAACCTTTTCGAGTCAGCTCCATCTTGCCTTTCACCTTTCCAGCCTGAGGAAAGGAATTGTACCCCAAAAGTGAGATGGTAGATGCGAGAAAGAAGAAAGAGGGAAAGTAACTTTTCCAGGTTTCTCTCACGAGGGCCTCCAGCAAGGCGATACGCGAGCTGGCTTTTTGAGTTCAACTATCCATAGTGTTCCGCGAAAGCTATTTTCTTACTTTTCTACGTACGTACAATATGTACTCGTCTAGATTTGTGCACATGACGCTCTAGTCTTTCTGATGGAAGCATTTCGTTAGCTTCTTGTCCGAGTATAAATAGTCCCGTCTTCCATCGCGATGATCACCAGTCTATACTCCCAATTCACCAATTGCCCAGACAAATCAATCTCTTGTTAGATTTGCCCTCCCTGAACTCTATATCTTTCTCTTGGACACACGTTTCTTGGACATACATTTTGTCGACATACACCCCCCTGACAATCTTTGCCAACCAATAATTGCATCGAAAAGATACGGACAGACCGAGACGAAATAGACAAGCCATCCTTGGCCGGCTTTCACGTCTGCTTGAAAACAACTCTTGACCGCAGTTGGATATCGTCCACAGAATCGAAAGATATCTCGACAAGGAATCATCACAAGACAAATCACTGCAACATCTTTGCCATCCACATCCAAGAGAGAGAAAGTTGTCAGAAAGACCAGAGATCTTTTTTTTTTTTTAAATAAAAAAAACCACACGCTTTCACAATGGACCCAATTACCAAAGCATTCACGAGGATCATCACCCCGCAGCAACAGTCTATCCTCAACGGCCTGAAGATCATCATGGGATACCTCAACACAGGCAACACCTACAATGAGCTCGTCAACATCAAATCCTGGTCCGAGTACTGGTGCAAGACATACTATGGCACCAAATACAACGCCCACTGGCCGCAAAAGCTCCTCACTGCGCATCCCAACTTCTTCAACCTCAGAGTACCCTCGTGGAAGCGCCTTTACAACCCGGACAAGGGGAAGAGTCCGATGGCCGCAAGAAACAACGATGGCGACGGTGTCACCGAGAGATGCCCAGGCTACGTCGAGATGACGCTGCTCAGCGACCGAGAGATACACCAAGTGCTGGAAATGCTGCAGGACGAGGGGGCAACTCTGGTGACCCAAGACGAGCACAGGTATGCCAGGTGGCGCCAGTCCGTTGGCCCTTGGGACCTGGCCAACTCCGAGGTCATCTACTTCGTTCCGGAGATCTTGGCCAACTTCACCACCTTTAATCCCTCCAAGTCGCTGGAGTGGTACATTGCCAACAAGCTCAGAGAGGAGGAGGAGGAGGAGGACATCGGCCACGGCCAGGCTTCCGACTCGGGAATGGTGATTGATTCGAACGATTCGAACGATTCCCCTGACTTGGAAATGATGATTGATTCGAACGACCCCTCCGACTCGGGAATGGTGATTGATTCGAACGATTCCCCTGACTCGGAAATGATGATCGATTCGCGCGGTTCCCGTGACGTGGGAATGGTGATGGATTCGAACGATTCGAACGATTCGAACGATTCGAACGATTCCCCTGACTTGGAAATGGTGATTGATTCGCACGAATCATCCGACTCTTTGATGGGGATGGAGCCCGCTGATGCCGATGAGGCGATGAACACTGTGCCGGAGGTGGACATGGCGGACTAGTGAGGAAAGGAAGGGGGGGGGGGGGGGGGGATGGGGGTTTGGGGGGTTGGACTTACAAGCGGATATGAGGGGGGACAAGCGGACATGAGGAGGACAAGCGGACATGAGCGGCCAAGTGCACAACTGACGAGACAAGAACTTTTTCCTTTTTCTTTTTTTTGGGTGGATTTCTTTTTTGAAGGATTTTATTTTTTAAATGGTTTTCTTTCTTGTATATCATGTATAATTACAGACTGCCTACACAGGATAACCTCCTGATGACGAGATGAATCAAAATGACAGCGAATCATATCCTTATGAGTCGTAAAAACCACAACATGACCAAGGCCTTTTTTTTTTTTTTCACTCACACTCGCACTCACACTCATACTCTGTTTCTCTCTCTATCTCTCTCTCACACACACACACTCACTCACACACACGAAAACCCCAAAATAACAAGGCAAGGATAAAAAAAAAACAAAGCAAATCCCATCCATCTTTGTATATTCATCATCGTAACAGCGTCATCAAGAAAAAAAAAACAAAAAAAAACACACACACACACACACACACACACACACACAACCACACACACCCAAGTTCCTTCCTTCCAAGCCTATACAAACTCCCCAGCGCTATCGTTGCCCATCTTTGAAAAAAAAAAAAAAAAACACACACACACACACACACAAAAAAAAAAAAAACACACAGACAGACAAACAGACCACATACACATACACACACATCTCTTGTCCTCCTCATCCTCCTCCACCACCTCCGATTACACATTTTCCTTGGCCCCAAGAGGCATGCGCACGCTCTCTTCGTCCCTGAAACGAATGACATCTCCCATGATGAGCTTGCGGAGATTGCCCATGTCCTGCAAGTATTGGTGCATCTCATCCTGTAGATCATCGGCGCCGGCGGCGGTGCTGTCGGATGAGTCGTACCCCTGCTCGTCGTAGTAACTGTAGTCGCCGTCTTCGCCGTCGTCGTCCTCGGAGTCGTCGTCCTCGGTGTCCCTCTCGACCTCCCCAGCCGGCTGCGGCTTGATGGCGACGGCGGGAATGGGGTTCTTGAGACTGTCGATGGCCAGCTTGAGATGCAGCTTCAGGGCCTCGTTCTCCGTCTGCAGCTTCTTGATCTTGCTCTCGGCCACCATGCTTCGCTCCTCCATCATGCGCTGCATGGTGGCCACCCGGTTCTGGTACTCTTCCAGCCTCTCCTCGGCCTCCATGGCGCTCTTTTCCTTTTGTCGGGAGTCCGAGACGGACAACTGCAGTATGCGGATCTCCTCGGCCATGGCGGCAATCTGGGCGTCCCTCTCTGCCGTCGAGATCTGGTCCTGGTTGACGACGGCGCGGGTTCGGATGCGCTTGGCCTGGTCGGCGTATCGCAGCGTCGACAGCGTTTCGTCGTAGTCTGACGGCGCAATGCACGCAATCATGGCCGTCTTGCTGTTGCCCCCGAGCGAGTCCTTGAGCAGCCACGTCAGGATCGAGTCTCTGTACGGCACCACGTCTTTCCGCTTGCCGGAGCGCAGGGCCTTGGGATCGGCGAGCGCGGCGATGACGCGGCCGAGGGTGGTGAGGGACTTGTTGATGTTGCTGCCCTCTCGGAGCCGCGCGCCGGTGGCCTCGGTGGACTTGGCCCTCTCGCTGCCTGCCAGGTCGACCAATCTGATGCGAGAGCTGCGCTCCGTGGTCTCGTCCGTGTCCATGTCGTGGTGTATCTGCTTCAGCATGATTGTGAAGACGGCATGGCTCCGACTGCTGGTGTCGTTCATCTTTGTGCTGGCCGTCGTCCGCGACTGGTCTCCGTTCTTCATCCATCGCAGAATCTCGTTGATGTTCCGGACGGGGACTTCTGTCAGGTCCTTGACGTAGGGACCCTCGGTGGGGGACTCGCGTATCTTGAGGTAGTTGGGAGGAGCGTTGGGCACCACGGGCACGAGCAAGTCGCGCACATGCTCGTTGTAGACCTCAAAGTAGGAGACCCTGACGTTGTAGGCCACGTTCGAGTCCTCGCTTTGGGCGGCGTCGATGCGTTCGAACAGGTCCTCGCAGGTGCGCGGGATGAGACCAGGCTGTTCGGGTGTGCCCATCATGGTGTAGCTCTTTCCGGAGCCGGTCTGGCCATAGGCGAAGATGCAGGTGTGGTATCCCTCGAAGTTGTGGTCGAGAAACTCCTCCCCCAGGCTGTTGTACACATCCTCCTGGTGGGCGTAATGGGCGTCCCTGACGTCGTGGCTCCAGAAGGAGTTGTCAAAGGTGAAGCTCTTGTCTTGGATGATCTTGCGAGACTTTGGTACGGAACCGTCGACGGGGTCGAGATGGGGTGCTCGCAGCGTGGTGAGCTGTGTGACGGGGTCCATCTGGACGAGGCATCGTGTCTTCTTTTCGATTTCCCTCGGCAAGAAAGCCCGGACACGGACGACGACCTTGACATTTCCACCCTGGTCCATTCTGGAGAGCAGGGGCATGTTCCCATCGCGAGAGCGCAGAGACGGCGTTGAGGCGGACGAACGAACGTGACAGCCTTGGGGAGTTCCAGTGGATGGCATCAGTCGCGCATCGAGAGCCATTGTGCGCAGTATGGCTTGTATATGTAAAATTTGATCGTGGAGTCGCTGACGAAGAATGCACTACATAACTCGGGGGACGCCAACGCCACGTGCGATTTTGTTGATATTCTCGATCGTGCCTGCCTTGTCCCGAATCCTGCCTGCCTGAAGTTGCTTCCAAATCCTTCCTGTTTGGTGCTGGACGGGGTTTTTTGTTTACTAGCGTCAGCCTGTTGCCAGGGTCAACGGCTGGTTAGTGGCTGTTAGCTTGCTAAGCTTGCCACTGTTAGCCAGCTGCTGAGAATGAAGCAGAGTGGGGTCTTCTCGTCCAATCACCGTCCGGGTAGGGCAGAAAAGCAGAGAGCAGAAAAGGACGGAAAGGGTCGTCTTGATCCATCGTCGCTTCGGCATATTCACGCGTCCATTTTGTCCATCCGTGTTCGAGCCCTTGTTGTCCTCTACCAATAATCGACGCGTCGCAATCACTTCCGTAAGCCAATCAATCTACTCTTGGCCTCTTTGCGCGCGACAGGGCCTTGCTTCTTCCTCCTCATCACCCCCCCCCCCCCCCCCATCGCGGCACCTGCTCCATCACGTCTTTTGGGCCTCCCCTCCTGCTTTTCCTTTTTTTTTTTTTTTTTTTTTTTTTCTAATTTTCTCCCCCCCCCCCCCCTTTCCTTTTATCGCTCGTCTTTTTCACCAGCCCCGATATTTCGCCAGACTGGTTCCAACGTGTCACTTTCTCATATCTTGCGCAGAGCGATTCAACGAGTTAGGTCTCTTACGAATTGTTCGCAAAGGATCCGCCCCTGACACTTGATAGCTTGCAAGGCGTTTGAACAAAAAAGAAAGGAAAAAAAAAATCTCGCTACTTTCTTCCACAACAACAATCTACAACAAACATTTTTTCTTTTCTTTTTTCTTTTCTATTTTGCTAGCTCACCCCCCCCCCCCCTTCTTTTTTGTTTTGTTTCTGCAAACATGGCAAAATCCAGAGACTCTCTCAAATCCACGGGCGAAGCCGATGCGCCAACAGAGACTCGTGGGCGAGGACGTCCCAAGGGCACAACAGGACGCCCCAAAGGCGCAGCCACTGGTCGAGTCACGAAGCCATACGAACCCACTGGCCGACCGCGCGGCAGACCACCCTCGGCCAATCCCAAAGTCAAAACACCCAGCGGCCGGCCCCGTGGTCGACCCAAGGGCAGCACAAAGGGCTCCGCGGAGAAGAAGACACCCACCAAGGCTGCCACCAGCACGACGCCGGGCAAACGCGGCAGACCTGCCAAGTCGTCAAACGCAGGAAATACAGCAGCGACTGCGACTGCCGCCAAGGATGCGCCCAAGAGGGGACGAGGTCGCCCCAGTCTCAGCTCTGTCGCCGACAGAAACGATGCGGAAGTAGCCGGGGAGGAGGAGGAGGAGGAGGAGGAGGAGGAGGAGGAGGACGTCGACGCTGAGGATGCCGAAGATGTCGACGATGCCGAGGGCGTAGATGAGGACGACAATGACAATAGTGAGTAGCCATACTCAAGAATGGTGAAATGAGTCCTTTCATCAATGCTCAGCATCGAAACACACAGGAGTCCCGGCGTCGGCGTCGGGAGACATGAACTTGCAGTCACCATGGCTGTCTAAATTTACAGGGTATTTCACTTGACGTGCGGGAACGGAAGAGGGTTGGAGTGTGGAAGGAGGAAAGAAGACACACAAGAGATGCGTGTGTTTCTACATTATTATTGACTGCGTTGATGATGGTGGGTGTGAAGAGTGAAGCACGAATGATGGGAGCTTGGAAGCAAGAAGGGACGAAACAGTACTTACAAAAAAAACCCATTTAAAAAAAAAACCTGCTGACAATACGTTTGATGGCTTTGAGGGGGGGGAAACTATGAGGGGTTTTTTTTTTTTTTTTTTTTTTTTTTTTTTTTTTTTGATTGTATGGAGTTCGACGGAAGATCTTTTAGTTTGTGTGTACAACAATGCAAACCGGTTTTGTTTTTGTCACTCTTCTTGTGGGATCCGGGGAAACAAAGCGCTGTACAACACCCGGCTACGTCTCCGTCTGTCCATGTTGTCAAGGGCTATGGTTCCGTGAGAAAACCAAAAAAAAAAAACCAAAAGACTTGTATAAAATAAAAAAAGGCGACCCCTTTTCTCACAGACTCCTCCACGCCAGAAACTCATTGTGCAGATGCTCCTTGAAGCTCTTGAACGCGTTGCCGAAGCTCCTCCCGCACCGCCAGCACGTCAGCTCCGCGGCCAGGAAATGCTCGAGATGGCCGTGGGCGGGACTCGGATCATGAGCGTCCCGCCCAGAGGACGAGGAGAAGGCGGCGAGGTCGACGAAGAAGGGCGTGTTGAACGAGTTGTAGTGGGCGCGGTGCTTCAGGGCCGGGCCGTGCATGTCCCTCGACAGGACGTGGATGTGCAGATGGCTCATGCTGGGCACGGCATGAACGCCGCTCACGATCTCTGCCTGCCAGTCTCTCCCGCGGGGGAGGAGGGGGAGGCCATCCGGGCCGGGGGCGTCGGCGTCGCGATGCCCGTCCAGAACGGCCTGTCTTTCGCGCTCGGCGTCGCTGTGTCGCCCTAGCTGGCGCTGCAGCTCCTTGGCCACCAGGTCGCGGAGGCGCGAGACCTGCGTCTGCACCGCTTGGAGGAAGGCCTCGTCCCGGAAGGCCTGGAACGGGTGCAAGAGGTTGCGTGTCGGCGAGCGCGGGAGGAGCAGCGCGTGCACCGTCGACTTGGGGTACTTGTCGTGGATGGCGACGAAGTCGGCCGTCTGGTAGATGATTGCGCCGGGGGGGAGGGACGGCGACGGCGGCACGCAGAGGTAGATTCCGAGCCCGAACCGGCCTCTGAAGGCATCGTCGTCGTCGTCGTCGTCGTCATGTCGCTGTTGCGTCGCTTTCGGCTTGGGTGCCATGAGGACCGTGACTATATATATATATATGTGTGTGTGTGTGTATGTATTTTCTTTAGCTTGTCATACTCTCGTACGCCTTCTTAAGACGAGTCAGAAAGAAAAAAAAAAGAAAGAAAAAGAAAAGAAAAACACGGATATAAATCATGGTTCCTCGCGCGCATCGTCGCTCACAGGCATTTTGCGCCGTCTGGGACGCCGTGTCATCGTCTCGGTCGTCCGCCTCGTCAACACGGTGCGTCGTTTGCCCCCGCGGCATCTCGTCCTGGTTTGTTCAATTCGGCGTGCTGTGCCTTCAACTACGTGTGAGTGGGAGAGACGGAAAAAAACAAAAAAAAAAAAAAAGCGAAGCAAAGACGTGGCGAGAGAGAGAGGGAGAGTGAAGTGAGACTGACTTGGGGGCCCCGCGATCGTCGTTCACGTCAGTCAGTCTGTTGCGCCGATCAAGCCGAGCTCAACGCCGCGAAGACGACGGGACGAAAGGGGCAAAAAAAAAAATAAAAAAAAATATAAGAAACAAACGCATTGCGAGGGATCGAGTGTCATAGTCTCT
The DNA here is from genome assembly GCA_013435705.1 of Claviceps paspali. Classification (NCBI taxonomy): domain Eukaryota; kingdom Fungi; phylum Ascomycota; class Sordariomycetes; order Hypocreales; family Clavicipitaceae; genus Claviceps; species Claviceps paspali. The sequence continues at coordinate 44,538 of JABAEC010000079.1, read as the reverse complement.
TTTCTTTTCCCCATTAATCTACGAGAAAAAAAAAACACCTTACACCTCCAGACATGTTATTTTCTACAACTCTACCGGTGGTTTGTTTGTTTGTTTTTTTTTTTTTTTTTTTTTTTTTGCCCGCCCAAGATGCTCGCTCACGCACTCTCTTCACATATCCAGCCCATTCAGCTCAATCAGCTTCACAACCATCTTGATGACAGCCTCGTTGCCAAGATCCATGCCCGGATTTTCCACCTTTTGCGCAATCAAGTCGTCCACCATGCCCCTCAGCCGGGCCACCAACACGCCGATGCGAGCCCACCCACGCAGTCGCAGCCACCCGTCCACCACGAGGCCGCGGCCCATCGTGTCCAGTTCTATGGGGCCGGAAAACAAAAGAAGCGTGAAGACGTTGAAAGCTGGGCGGGTGTTTGATGTCAGCAGAGGGACGGAAATGAAAGAGAGAGAGAGAGAGAGAGAGAGAGAGAGAGAGAGAGAGAGAGAGAAAAGAGGAGGTGGAAAATGGGTAAAAAGAAACAAAGAGGGGGAGGTGGAAAACAGGTAGAATGCAAAATAGTTAAAAAAAAAAAAAAAAAAAAAAAAAAAAAACACACACACAACATACGCGTGAGATCCCGGATGAAAATCTTGCTGGTCGAGATGATGCTAAAGTACGACATGTACGATGCGTCGCCCGAGAACCCCTGGCTGTCGAACACGGTGCTGCCCGGGTGCACAAAGACCCTCCCGTTCTCCTGGTTGAAGTACTTGATGGACTTGGCCTCGGGGTCCAGCTCCATGGCGCCGGACATGGAGCTGGCGTACTTTTTGTCCGGGTACTGTATCCTCGCTATCTGGGGCGTAAAGGCAGAGGCGATGAGAGCGCGCATGAGCTGCACCTTGGACGGCTGCCGCGACGACGACGACGACGACGACGACGTGCCGGCCGTGTCCCACGAGGCGATGCCAATCTCGACGAGCGCCTCGTAGTACTGCGATCGCGTGTTGGCAATGTCCGTGAGCGTCTGGTGCGACAGGAAGTTCTCGTCGCAAAACGACCGGACCTGTCTCGGCGACGCGGCGTCGTCCCCCCACGAGGAGGAGGAGGAGGAGGAGGTCATGGCGTCCCAGGCGCAAAAGGCCTCGAGATCCGTCATGAGGTCGCCGTGGCCGCTCGAGAAGCGCTGCCGGGCCTGGCGCGCCTCGTGCCGCTTCTCCTGCGGCGACACAAAGGGGCTGCGGGTGCTGAGGATGGCCGCCACGGTGACGCAGTCGTCCAGGCACCCGAAGATGGCGCCGTAGACCATGAGCTTCCCGCAGCGGAGGTCCGCCGGCAGCATGGCGAGCTGCTGCCCCATGGCCGTGAGCTCGTCGCCGTCCAGCGCGCCCATCCGCCGCAGGAGCTTGATGGCGCCCTCGATGGCCCTGGCCTCGGGGGGCGTCGGCGACCGCTCCAGGAACCCGGCCACGTCGCGCATGCCCATGGCCCGCACCGAGAGGCACAGCTGCTCGAGCGGCACCCGCCTGATCTCCGGCTCCGGCCGCTCCGCCATCTGCTGCTGCTCCAGCCTCTCCGTGTACAGCTTGAAGCACCTGCCCTCCTGCACGCGCCCGGCTCGTCCGCGCCGCTGCTTGCAGGCCGCCCGCGACGCCCACGTCTCCTGCAGCCTCCTCATGTTGCTGGCGGCGTCGAAGCTCGTCTCCTTGACCTTGCCGCTGTCGATGACGACGACGATGTCCTCGATCGTGATGGACGTCTCGGCCACGTTGGTCGCCACCACCACCTTGCGCTTGCCGCGCGGCGCGCTCGCGAACACCCTCTTCTGCTCCCGCGTCTCCAGCGAGGCGTGGAGCGGCAGCACGTGCAGCGACCCGATGCGCCGCAGGTGGCCGCACGCCTGGTTGATCTCGCCCGCGCCCGGCAGGAAGATCAGGATCCCGCCCGCCTTCTTCTCGTACGAGAGCTCGTAGTCGATCGCCTTGACCGCCTCGGCGATGAGGTTGTAGTTGATCCGGTGGCCCAGCTTCTGGATGATCTTGCCCAGGGACTCGTCCGTCATGAAGCCCGCGTCGGCCGTCGTCTCGGCGCTGAAGCCCGTCATGCGGATCACGTCGTCGAGATAGTAGTCTTCCACGGGGTATGTCCGCCCGGCAATCTCGACGCTCCCCACGCTCAGCCCTTCCGACGCGAAGTAGCCCCTGAACGTGGCGGCGTCCAGCGTCGCCGACATGAGGATCAGCTTGAGCATGTCCCTGTCGCGTCGCATCACCTCCCGGATCAGGTTGAGCAGAAAGTCCGTGTCCAGGCTGCGCTCGTGCACTTCGTCGATGATGATGTGGCTCACGTCTGCCAGGGAGGCGACCACATGGTCGACCTGCCCGCCCGACGTCTGCAGACGTCTCAGCAGCACGCCCGTCGTGACGAACGTGATCCTGGTGTCTCTCGACTGCCGCGCCTCCCCGCGGATCCTGTATCCCACCTCTCCTCCCACCCTCGAGCACCTCTCTTCCGCCACGCGGTCTGCCAACCCGAGCGCGGAGATGCGACGGGGCTGCGTCACGATCATGTTCGCGCCGTCTCCCAGTCCCCTGGCGTACAGGTCGTCGAGGATGAACTGCACCGACTGCGTGGATTTCCCCGACCCGGTCTCGCCGCTTATGATGGTGACGTGGTTGCCGCGCACCGTGTTGACGATTTCTTCGCGCATCTGCCACGCCGGCAGCTTCTCGCGCTTCGCCAGCATCTTCTGCCACGGCGCCGACTCCTGACGCCGCAGCCATCGTTCCTTGCTCATCGGGTCCGGCACCCACTGGATCGGCGAGGGCTGTCGCCTTCTCGTGCCTTCGTCCCCGCGCCGTTCCCGAGCCCGCCTCTCCGGCGCCGCCGACGCCGCCGACGAGACGGCCGAGATGTCCACCAGGTTGCCCGGATTCTCGATGATGCGGTTGATGTTCTGCTGGATCCAGTCCGTGACGAGGAACATCTTCATCGGCTCGTCGCCCAGCGCCTGTTTCATGTACGCGAGCGCCTGCCTCACCACGCTCAGCTTGATGTAGGAAGGGAGCTTTGCGACGACGGCGATGATGAGATGTTTCGGGTAGCCGGACGCCTTTCTGATCTGCAGGTACGTCTCAACTTCCCCGCCGTTCTCCCCGTTCTGCGCGTTCCTGACACCCTCCAGCCGGATCGATATCGAATCGGCCGAGTCGCGTCGGAACCCCTCGCCGTACATGGCTTCGAGGCTGGAGACTTCATCCCGCCACTGCTCTTCCGGCGTGCCCATGTCGAGGAAGTCGTCCGAGTCGTCCGAGTCGGCCTCGCCACCCTTGTCCGTGGTGGAGGAAGCGACCAGGAGGTTCTGCAGAGCCTCGGCGGCCCTGCTCTCGTCGCCGCCGCCGTCGTCGAGCGCGCGTGTGCACAGCTCGACCGAGTACCCCGTCTGAGAGAGCGACTTGATGATCCCTTCCCTTCTGAGGTTCGTGGACCCGAAAGAGACGCCGGCAGAGTAGCTCTCCGGCATTGCCCACCGGGGGAGGTCGTCTTCCGGCACGTGGATGAGCAGCCATTCCAGCGTCTCTTCGCCGTCCTTGCAGTGCTCGACGGCCTCGACCACGTGGCTTTTCCTGAACCCGAGCTTGGCCAGGTCCGTGACGATGGCATCCTTTTGGCCCTTCGGCATCCGGACCCCGTGGGGGTTCCACGATATCCCCTCCCGCAAAAGGCCCTCCAGCTGCAGCCTCGTCTGGCGGCCCATCTCGACCTTTGGCGCCGTGGTCCAGCCCTTCATGGGGTTCAGGGCCGCCTTGTGGTCGCCGCCCGAGTTGCTCATCAGCACCAGCCCGGCCGCGCCCGGCATCTCCCTGGCCTTGGCCCTCGCCTGCTCCATCTCCTTGCGTCTCTTCTCCGCGGCCGCCTTGGCCTCCTGCTTCTCCTGCAGAGCTCGGAACGGGTCGGCATCGTACAGCGACGCCCTTCCCTCCTTGACGTCTTCCTTCTTCAGCGCCTGGAAGTCTTTCCAGAGGCTCTTGTGATCCGGCGGGAGGACCATGTGTTTGTTCTGCATGCTGCACACTCGGAAGAGGGCATAGGTGGCGGCCGCGTGCTTGGCTTCCAGCGCAGTATCTCGCAGCAGCAGGTGCTTGTGGCTTGCCGGGATCTTGAACGGCTCCAGCTTGGTCATCTGCTGCGTCTTGACGTCCTTTGCGCTCAGCGTCACCCACACCGAGAAGCCCTCGGGCGTTTTCCTCGTGTCGTATTCCGGCCTCTCCCACTTCTGCTTCTGGCAATATTCGCTCAAGAGGTTCACCGGGAGTTTTCCCGTCCAAGATGAACCACCGATGATTTGCTTGACCGTGGGCTTTGGCGGTGGGACAGCCGGCACAGCCAGCGTCGATGCCTCGGCCTTTTGTCCCTTTTTACCTTTTCCAGCAGCACCATCTTTGCCTGCGTCCTTGGCACCACCAGCACCTCCACCACCAGCAGCACCAGCAGCAGCAGCAGCCGATGCCTTGGCGGGCTGGTCAGCCTTTGCTTTACCCTTCTTCACCATCACAGATCTCACGCTTAGCTATTCTGGCTGGTGCTATCAGGTCCATGTGCCCGAAGGGGGTGGTGGGTCGATGGGTTGATGGTGGATGGGTTGAATGGCGGATGACATTCTGAAGTCGAACGCACGTGTGTGTTTAATTATCTCGCACTGTACACGACCTGTATTCTTTGCACGCCTCGTACCGTAAACTCACTGTGCCGGTTCAAATTCGGTTCGACGTACGTAGCCTTTGCCTCGAATTCAAAGCAACCATTCATCTGCTTGGCCGGTTTGGTGCGCGATAGGTTTTTTTTTTTTTCCAATTACTACTGTTTTCCCCCCCTATGTGTATGCATGCAGATAAAATTGACTGACTTTTTTTTTTTTTATATATAATTTCACTACTCCGGTATTTCTACCATGATATATAACCACTTGGTCAGTACATCTATACTGGCACCATGAGTCTCTCCTCTCGCGAGAGACGAAAACGATGCGAAAAGCACTAGCTTCAGCACTGCGAACCAGTACACGTTTTTTGCTCCTCCATGGATATGCTCTAATTTCTGAGCTTTAACCATGACGCTCTAGCGTGGGACCCTGGCTGCGTCACACGTTCAACATCATCATGAGCCTTCGTAATCCGCTCCAACGTGAGCCAACTGACGGCAAAATCCGCTTCCGAACTGTCGTCTCCAACACCCATCATATACTCATCTGTGCCAGACTGGAACTTTCAAGTTACCAAAGGGTCTGCATAAACTCTTTGAACTATTTACTCCACTCTCCGCATTCGCAGATTCTCCATGTCAGATTAAAGGAAATTTTGTGATGCAACCTCATCGTAAAAAAAAAAAAAAAAAAAAAAAAAAAAGTGATAAAACCATCTGCTCCGGCATGAGCATGTACATCGTTTGAGGAGGGAGGAACGGGGGCCTTGTGGATGTGGGGAGAGTAATGGAAGGGAGGCCCGAAACGGCAGGGTTGGCAGCCTGTCTAACACATGGTCAAATAGCCAGAGGCGATTTGATCCCGTCTTCACATGTCCATAGAGTCCCCTCCGTTGGCGAAGTTGAAGCCGCCAGACTGACCAGCAGCAGTACCGCTAGTTCCGAAACCAAAGGTACCATCAGGACCGGCAGGTTGGGCGATGCCTTCGTCTGCGTTCTCCTCGTCGTCAGAAAAGTACTTTTCAATGATGTTGTAAGCCTTCATGTAAATGTCCTCATTGGCGTTGTTCTGGCAGTCGTGAATCTTCTCCATGCCACCACACTCTTCGATGAAGAGTGCGAATCTATTGATTGCTTCTCCTCCGTCGCCAGCAGTCTGCTTGTCGAGATCTCCAATCTTGAGAATGTTCTCAAGGCCGTCCAGGGCGACTTGAATAATCTTGTTATCAGGGCAGGTCAGAAGATCGCAGAGGGGTTTGATGCAGCCCTGGGAAACCAGATAGCGAATCTGCTCGGGCTTCTGCAGAGCACCCGATGTTGCGTTACTGATAGCCCAGCAGGCCTCCTTGCGGGTCTTCAAGTCACCGTTTTGCAAGAGGTGAATCAAAGGTGGAATAATGTTGGCCTCGATCACGGCCTGAATCTGGGTGGTGTTGCCCGCCGTGATGTTGGAGATTGTCCAACAAGCTTCCTTGCGAATGCCATCCTTTGTGGAGCCCAATAGGGACAAGAGACAAGGCAGAGCGCCACAGTTAATGATAACCTGGGTCTGAATGTCATCACCTGTTACGATGTTGCCGACAGATCGGAGAGCAGGTGTTTGAACGGACGTGGAGGCGTGAAGCAGAAGCTCCACCAGCCGGCGAGGAATGCCAGCCTCGATGACGGCTTGGATCTTGTCGTTGGAGCCATCGGAAAGATACGAAATGGCCCAGCAGGCGTCGATGAGGACTTCGTCGTCCAAAGAGTAGACCAGTTTGGATAGCACGGGAAGAGCGGGAGCGATCTAATTGTTTTTTTTAGGGTCAGCCTCTCAGAAAAGAAAGAAAACTCTTCTCTCTTGAGAATAAAATGGGAAAATGAGTTCAGTCAAATTACTTACAGTATTCCAGTCGGGCTGAGGCATCTTGCCGCGACAGAAGTTGCTCAACGTCCAGGTGGCATTTCGCAACATGCTAAGCTTGCGGCTGTCTCCTAGGAGATGAAGCAAGGGCTGAAGAGCGCCGCAAGTGAGTACATAGTCGCGGCATTGAGGACTGTCACCAGCAATGTTGCCCAAAGCCCAAACAGCCTGCTCTCTGACATCGGGTTCAGGGCTGGCCAGAAGCTCAACAAAGATGGGAACAGCGCCAGCCTCAATGACCACCTGAGTCTGCGAGGCAGAGCCGGACGCAATGTTGGTCAAAGCCCAAGCAGCCTCGAACTGAACAAGAGTGTGACGAGATCGCAGAAACTCTACGAAGCGACTGACGACGCCAGTCTTGATAACCTCTTCGATCGGTGGGTTTCGCTCCTTGGATAGCAGCTTGCGGAATCTCGTGGTAGCTTGGATTTGCATATCGACTTGGTCCGAGAACACACCATCCACCATTGGAGGCAGGTCCTCGCTCAACTACAAAAGCAGCATTAGTGTCTGTTTGTAAAAAGCAATTGGCACCAAGCTGGAGGTTCATTTTGAGCCAGGAGAGAAAAGGGTTCACGTCTTTCGAGTCTCTTGTTTGAGCTAGCTGACAAACGAGGTTTGAAAAAACGGCACCAAAACCCAAGTTATCGTGGAGGGGTTGAGACAAAATCATGGGCAAGACCCCAGACCCCCACATTATAGGGCGAGACAGTCTGTATAATCTGCTGTGTGTTTGCATTTGTCCGGGTACGAAATCAACTGGTAGCGACGAGCAAATCGGCTTCGAAGACAGGCCGCATCCATTGAGGGCAATTCCAGGGGAAACATCAAGCGACAAGAAAAGAGGTCAACGCATACCTGGGATTCTGTAGGAGCAGATTCATCGTCGCTATCAGGGGCAGCACCGAGCGCGGCACCCGGTCTATTCTCACCAGTTCCAATACCTCGACGCTTGGCAAGATTCTCTTCTCTTTTTGCCTTGCGAATTTCAACCTGCTGTTCCTCACGACGACGGCGCAGTTCCTCAGGCTTGAACGTGTTCTTTGCCTTGAACTGCGTCCGGCGATGCTCTGGGATGTATCGCTCCGCCATGTTGATGCAGCCTTTGGTTTGTAATCGGAAGGGAGGGGAGACGAAGTGGGCGAGGGCACACAGTAGTGCGGGGGATATTGTTGACAGGGAGGACAGTTGCCCCGAATGCGGTGCGCAGGATACCAAAAAAAAAAAAGGCAGAGAAACAGACAGGACCGAAAACTTGAGTTACGTCTTCTAAGAAGGCGCAACGGTCCTGCAGCACAGAATATAGCCTCGGGAGAAGTGGGAAGAGAAGTTAACGATAAGAGGGGGGGGAGGAGAAGAAGAGAGACGACGAAAAGAAAGAAATGAATGTCTTTTCACTAGATCCGTTGCCCACCTACCGCTTCATCTTGGACGTGGGGGTCCTGTGGCTGTCTGCCTGAGGCCACCAATTCCTGGTCCGGTAAACTACTCTACATGTCAATCGCTGAGAAACAAATCGAATGGCAAAGTAGCTGCTGATAGTGGCCCCGCTGACACATGATGGCGGGGAAGAAGGCTCTTTCCCCCTTCGCCTCCACCAGGCCGCAACGTTGTGTGTATCGCGAGTCGCGACCGGCAAAGTCACGTGTCGCCGCGCCGAAACGGCTTGTGAAAGACGCGAGTAGAGCTTCTTGCAGCACACAGCATCCAATCGAATTGGATCATGAATTCCGAGACGCCGTCTGGTATTTTTTTTGGCACCTGGTACTCGGAATCTACCATGTCAATGACGTAGACTCATCGTCGATCAGATACGTACCATATACAAGCTGCTCCGATATGCTATTCAGATGGCAACATCGCGTTCTGCGAGACAAGGCAATCACCCTCCCGGCTTTACATCCATCCAAGATGTAATCGATGGGAAATCTCATGACGGGTCCAAAGTCAATATCATTGGAGTTGTGACTGATTTCAGAGCTCCAATCCCCACCAGGGGGCCAGGTAGGTTTTTGTTGACTTGTTGCTGTGCATAGATATCAAAACTAACAGCGGTAGACTGGAAATGTCAAATGAGAATATATGACCTATCCGTCCAACATGATCCCGATGCGGCCGTTCTTCTCAACATATTTTGGCCTGAGAAGGAAATGCCAGACGCGAGGTGCGGTGATATTGTCATAGTATTCTCGGCCAAGGTTAGTAGTGCTTTGCAGAAATACTTGGAAGGACATCAACTAAGACGCGACCAGGTCCAATTCTATCAGTCCTCATATTCACTGTTCACACACAGATCAACGGATGTTTATGTGTTTGACGCAGCTCGAATCCCCAAACCACCTAGAGATGCCACCGAGGCCTTGCGCCCAGTCACCCGTAATAGGGCTGCTCGTCGCCCCAGTCGAGTAGAAGGCGAGTTTGTCAGCAACCTGCATAGTTCCATCAACAGGGAAAGACTTCCGACCACAGCTGAGTTTGAGACGTTGAAGATCAATTCGAAAAACGTGAAGAACAAGTTTTGCGAATTGGAAAATGTACAAGACGGCCAATTTGTCGACACAGTTGGTCAAATAGTACGGGAGCCGTATAGCCTAGGAGATAAAATCACAATATGGATATCAGATTATACAGAAAACCCTTTGTTTTATCAGCACCAGCTGCTGGGGAGCCGAGCAAAGCAGACCGATCCATATGGGTACACGACCAGGTCGAACGCAACCCTATCAAAGTCTGAATGGAGCGGACCGCTCGGCCGGCGCAGCATACAAATCACCTGCTACGAGCCTCACGCCTCAGTAATTCGGGACAACAATCTCACCCGGGGGGCCTGGGTGTCTCTGCGAAACCTGCAGATCAAGTACGGTCACAACATGGCCAACCTGGAAGGATTCCTCCGAGAAGAACGAGGTACCCAAGGGATCAAGATCAACATTTCACAAGAGGAAGCGGTCGACCCCCATCACACCCGCGTCGAGATTAAAAATGCGCTTCGAAGGAAGCTTGATTATGAAAAAACGAAGAAGTCACAATTCAAGGAGCTCACCGAGGCAGCCATTGCTGGTGCCAAGCGCAGGGCAGAACTAGGTTTGGACAGTGAACCGCCGCCAAACAAGAAATCCAAGACACGTCGCGAACAGAATCGGGCTAAGAAGGCTCATGCCTCGAAAGAGAAAGAGAGCAATGTTGCCGAGATACAGTCCCAGGAAAATGCTCCCGGCTACGTGCCTGCAGACATAAACACGTATAGTGAGTAATGCGAAAAAAAGAAGCAAGTTCGAACCATTCGATGACCCCTACTCACAGCACGTTGAAGTCAAGTGCGAAAACGGAAAAAAGCCATCCACTCGAGTAGCAGACATACTGGCAAATGTACAATACGAGGTCATGATGGATGGCGAAAGGAAACAGCTGCCGCTGCCATTTATCAACGCCAATTACCGCACATTCGTGCGTGTGATTGACTTCGTGCCCGCCCATCTCGAAGATTTCGCGCGTCCCAGAATGGTATCAACAGATTACGCTGCTCTCTCAGAAAATGAAGAATTGAACTCGGGCACAGAAGTAGAACCCGAATCGGACGACGCCACCACGGTCGTCAAGAAATGGGAGTGGCGCTTCTTTTTGCACTTGCAAGATGCCAACGCACATGAAGACATGAAACCCAAACGGTCTCTCTGGGCAGTGGTGGACAACCAATCCGCTCAGATGCTGTTCAACCTTGACGCAAGCAATCTGCGCCACGATGACGCTACTCTCGGTAAGTTGCGACAAAGAATGGCATTGCTGTGGGGTGACCTGGAAGAGCACAAAGCACGGCTTGAGAATCGAACCTTGCAGGAAAGACGTCTTGGGCATGACAGGCCCCCTACCGATTCGGATGAGGAAGCGGAAGGTCTTCCTGCCAATGGCTTCTCTAATCGACCTTTTGAGTGCTGCATCCGACAGTACGGCGTCAAGTCAGACAGGGAAGGCGTCGACAAAGACAAGGGAGAAACAGTACACTGGCAGCGGATGTTTGGACTGTTCGGGACCAAAATATCCGGAACCTGAAACAAACGGCGTCTTATTTCCATCCCTTCCTGTGCTCTATTTTCTTTTTCCAACAAACCATATGAAGAACCGAACCCCCCCCCCCTCGGCCCCCTTTCTACCTACCATTTGTTACGTATTTCCACCGAACCAGCACATCTCTCTGTACATTCAACAACAGATGAATAAAATAACTCCTGACAAAGGGGGCAAAACATGTCAAAAATCGACATGGACAGTGTACATCAAGTTTCCCGTCCAAAAGCATTACACAATGCCATTCTATTTGACCACCCTTGATGCGTCTGATCTAATGGCATGGCATCGCATCGTGTGACATTGTAGTCTCGAGCCCATACAGGCAAAAGAAACACACGAGAGCAAAGAGAATGCATTTCATAATCCTTCCATTTCCATACATGACTGGATTCAATATTGCGATACGAGCACCATCACAGTGTTCTTCTCGCAAAGGGACACCCTCCCATGACAGACAGCGTGGGTAGAAAAAAATCAACAAAAAAAACAAGAAAACCGGCTCTGCGGCATAATAACCCAACTTTGTCCCCCAATTCGCTTCCCCTCGTCCTGCAGCGCATTGCTCTGCATGCGGTGTCCTACGAAATGAAAACAAGTTTGTACGCGTAAGCCACATGACCCTTTCACCACCGAGCACATGAACCAGACCCATTCTTAGTCCCCGAGACCGTCGTCGTCCTCATCTTCGCCGCCCTCACGATGCGACGCCTCCTCCTCTGCGTCGTCGACGATCGGATCCTCGTCCAGCAATTCCCTTTTGCGCAGGTCCTCTGCGGTGCCCTCTTCCGGTTCGACATCATCAAACACGCCGTCTGGTGCGTCTTCGTCTTCGGCAACGATGGGATCCTGGCTCGGGGCGCGTTTGTTGCCGTCCTTGGGCTTCAGGGCCGGCTTCTTGTGTCGCCTCGCTAGTTTTTCGTCGTCGAGGTAGGCGACTACTTCTCTGAAGTTGTTGCCTAGTTTGGTCTCGTTGCGGAGGATGCGGCGTCGAAGCTTGCTGATGGACGAGCCGCGGTCGTCGATGAGACGGGCTGTGATGGCGAGGACGTATTTGGCTGCCAGTTCGCAGAAGGCGCGCTCGGCCTTGAGCTCGGCGGCGTAGCGCTCTTCCGGGGTGAGGTCCTGGTCGTCGTCGTCGTCGTCGTCGTCGTCATCGTCGTCTTCGAAGTCCTCGTCGTCCAGGGGCTCTTCCTCCTCGGCGGGGTCGTTGAGCGTCTTGTCCTTCTTGGCCTTCTTGGCGTACTGACGCTCGGCGCCGTCGAAGATGGACATGAGCTCGTGGACGAGGCCCGGTTCGATGTCTTGGAGGAGAATCTTGAGCTTCGAGGCCCGGTTGGCCGCGGCGTCGGACGCGGGCCGGAAGTTCTTGATGGGGGCGCGGAGCGTCGCGAAGGTGAGGTGCAGATCGCAGAGGCTCCCCGTGGAGAAGAGGCGCAGCTGGTCGATGGCGGCGCGGGATGAAAACGTCTCGATCAGGTGGCGCCGGTACGACTGCCGCAACATGGACAGCTCGTCCAGGTCGGTGTCGGATATGGCCGTTCCGGCCATGAGCAGCTTGGCCAGCGCTCGCGTCTTCCACATGAAATAGAACTGCGACGCTTTGATGGCGAACGTGACGGCCTCGTCCTCGAGGTCGTCGATCTCGTCCTCTTGGGGGTCGTATTTGCCTCGATGGACAATCTGGCTGAGTAGCTGGATTGCCGAGGGGCTGGAGTCGCCCGACTTGGCCTTGGCCTCCAAGGCATCCACGCAATCCGAGATGCTTGCCAGCTTGCTGATCTTCATCAGGACTGTGGACAGCTCGCGCAGCGGTGCCTCGGCCAGGTTGCCCCGGACGGAGAGCTCGCAGGACTCGTCGAAATTGTGGAGGGCATTGATGGCATTCTCCCACAACAGTGACAGCTTGCTGTCCGTCAGCTCCTCCATTTCTTCGTGCTGCCGAGCGTGAAGCAGAGCCGCCGTTGCTTCGAACAAGACTCTCTTATCGTCATGTCTGTTGAACTGCGTGCAGATCTCGTCCAGTAACCTTTCAAACTTGCCGGAATCCTGACGGAATTGTTGGAGAGTGTTGAGATCTAGGAACCGCTCCAGGCGGAGGACGATGGCCGCCGTCTCCGGCTCCGCGCCGAACTTGTTCAGTAGCTTCGGTATAGCCGTGATCAATTCGACAGCCACTTCCTCTTGAGCCTCCGCTGCTTCGGATCGACCGAGTCGTCTCTTCCCTCTGTCGTGGTCGCCCGTCAGGGTCAGGCTTGCTTTGATGGCAGAGCCGAGGACGTCGAGAAGAATAGCCTCCTCCTCTGGCGTCGGGGCAACGGCCAACTTGAAGACTTCCTCTGGCGAGCTTGCCTTGGATTTCGATCTCGACCTGGACTTGGAGCTCGTCGTGTGGTCGTAAAGCAGGTATCCGGCAATCAAGCCCCAGGTGTTGATTTCCGGTACTTTTTCGTACAGCGCTTGCGCCGCGAGAGAGATTCTGGTGTCCGGACTGGCGCCATCCAACAGCTCTATAGAGGCAGCATCTATGGCTGCAGCGGCGTCGCCCTGCCGAGCTTCCTCGATCTGGGTATCGTAGCTGGCCAAAGTCTCGGCAAGGCACTTGATGTTTATCCACTCTTTTCGAGGGTTCTCATGATCGTCGTCTTCAACCTCTTCGAGCTCATCCAAGACTTCTTGACCACCAATCTGCTCTTTCTTGCCCTCGAGAACGTCTGCCACGCACGCGACGAAGAAGTTGACGACGGCTTTTCGGATTCGCAGCTCCGTGTCGAATATTAACTTGCCAATGGCGTCAATCTCATTGGGATCCAGCATGGCAGCTGACCTGAGGCAATCAATGACGGAAATTGCCGTTACTCGTACAGACACTTCCGAGTCAAGCGTTGCCATTTCGATCAGACGTGGGCGGAATCTATCAATGAAGTGACCGAGCTGTTGCGCGTCACGTCGAAACACTTTGAGCAGTTGCTTCAACACCTCTTGCCGAGTCTGCGGATTCGTATCCGAAAGCATCCAACCCAGGTATCGGAGATAGCCCGGTTCCATGAATACGGTAGGCAGACTCAAGATCCACGTGCCCAGAGCGTCGACGCACTCTGCTCGAATCTTGGGATCTACGTCGCGATAACGGTGAACAAATACGGTATCGAAGAAGGACTGGATGCTTTCGCTGCAGGTCTTGCGGTAGGTATTGGCCTCGGTCAAACTGCGTTGCGCCTCGGTGGCCTTTGCCTTGTTCTTGCTCTTCTTGGCGGCTTGAAGCTGCTGCTCGGTATTGGCTATTCTTCGATCGAGGACACTGGCGACACCAACCAGGCCAGTCTGGACGGCGAGCGAAATTGTGGTTGCTGTGTGGCGGAACGGCCTGAGTGACGACGACGACATACTTGCCAGCCAAGCGTGCAAGTTGTCCATCAAGTCTGCGTCTTTGTATAGCGTATCAGTCTCGTGAAGGAGCTCAACCAGTGAGTGATAAAACCCGACGAGCATGTCTCGGAACGATCTGTTGCCTTTGGCTCTTGATATCAACGGATAGTCTGTGATTTGTTGCTATTGTACTTGGTTAGCAGTTGGCCACGGTGAAATCAAGTCCTCCCTCGCAAAGAAAAAACAAGAATCGAGCGAAAGGATTTCTTTCTGCGAACCTCTTGATAGACACTCTGCAAATCGACAAGTCGATTGGGGATGTTTTCGGGGTCGCGAACGTCGTCAACTGTAACCTCCAAATCGCAGCCAGCACACTGCAGTATGGAGTTGATAAGATCGGCCAATGCGGCAGCGTCGTCTTCCTTGTACTTTTCCAGCCATTGTTGCGAGATGCTAGTTGAAGAGTCTCCGGATCCGAAGATGTCCGCTAGAAATAGGAAGAATAAAGCGTAAGTGTCGGTTGAACGGGAACAAAGTCGGGTCATCGGCTAGGCCACCTCCTCTCGACAATGAGATGCACGTACCGAAAAGACCAGTGCCCTTCTCCCCGGCCTCGATTCGCACAGTTTTTTTGGGACGACTGGGAATCCGAGCAATCTGGTGCGGCCCAGACGGTTGAGTACCGTTGATCTTGGGCTTCTTGCTTGACGGCTTCTTCACACGAGCTCTTCTGGCCGTCCGCGACTTTGGCGCAGGATGGTCTTGATCGCTTTGTGCGTCGTCGTCGTCGTCATCATCATCATCATCGCCGTCTTCTTCATCTTCGTCTTCGCTCAGTTGGTCGTCAGCTCCCAGGCCGTCGGCATCATCTCTCTTGCGCTTCGGCGCACCAGTGGCCGTGGGCTCAGGCGCGTACTTGGCAGGGGGCTTTATGACGCGTCCGGAGCGACGTCGCGTCGTCACATCTGGTTCGGGAGTTGCGCTGGGGCTTGCATCCAGGTCCATGGTGGAAATGGTCGCAATTGCGTGAAAGTACTCAGGCGGTGGTCATCTGCAGGAAGGCCGAGAGTGCACGTTGGCAGATGCAGCAGATGCGGATCGCGATGGCGACTTGGGGTTGTCTGGCGATCCGATTCGAGACGAACTTGGCTGGAATGAATCAACTCGGCGCGCGCGCGCGTAGAATGGAGGCCCGTGGTAATGGTGGGGCCTCGCAGGTTCGCCGCCCGATTTGGTTGGTCGAGGTTAATGGGTGGCCCCAAGTTGCCCTGGCTGGCAACTTGCTTTGTTTGCGTGGCTCGGCAAAACCCCGGCATTCTCTGCGCCGCCGATCATGATCATGTGGCTGCTTCCGCTCGTCATTCCTACCGCTTACTATTCATTATCCATCCATCCACGACAAGAAATTTTGTATTCGCATCAAGACTACCAGCGATGCGCGCGAATACGATGCCGATCGGTGGTCAAAAACTCCTCTCGGACTCCGTCTACTCTTGACCCTAGCTGCAAGGCATGCTTACTATTCATATCTTCCGCACTCGGTGTACCTCATCAGGTACCGCATCCGGGCCATGGTCCTTCAAACTTGGAGTTTTCCCTTCCCCAAGTCTTCGTCTGTGCCCGGCGAAGGCCAGATCGTGGCCAAGGTGCTTGCTGGCGGTGGGTACGGTATCGAATCAATCTCGTACCAGTACCCTTTGAAGCTCATCTCGCCCACTTCGTCAACCGGTGGTCAGAAAAGTGCGCTGGTGTTTCTTTTATCCTATGGAGGTGGTCTCGTCGCTGGAGACGCCATCAACCTGACAATTCGCGTCCAGAGCAAAGCCAATCTCAGCCTCGTCACCCAAGGCCACACCAAGATCTTCAGGTCGCCTAGTTCAGAAGTCGTGACAAGCCAGATGATGAACGTCAGAGTGGATCAGGAGGCTGCGCTGTGTCTTCTTCCGGACCCTGTGCAGCCATTTCAGGACAGCGTATACACACAGAAACAAGTCTTCAACTTGGCCGCTGGAGCATCGCTTTGCCTCCTGGACTGGGTCACGGCCGGTAGAACGGCCCGAGGAGAGAACTGGAGCTTCGACAAGTGGATCGGCCGGAACGAAATCTGGCTCCGCAGCCATGATGTTTCGCAGAGAGACCGGTTGCTGGTCAGAGATTCGGTAATTCTCTCCCGGCATGGTACACAGGCCATCAGTCAACCGCTTTGCGAAACAATGCATGGCATAAGCGTTTTTGGAACGCTCATACTGCGGGGTGATGTTTTCAAGACGCTGGGCGAATTCTTCATGGCCGAGTTCGATGCGCTGCCCAGGCTCGGCGCCCGTGACTTCCGGACGCAGCAGGCTCGCGACGAGCACGCAAAACAGATGACGGAACTGGACAAGTGGCGCACGACAAGGCTTGCCCGTGAAGCAAAAGAAGGCATCTTGTGGTCCGCCGCCCGCGTCCGCGGCTGTGTCATTGTCAAGTTTGGCAGTCCAACTGTGGAAGCTGCCAGGGAGTGGATCGGAGGGATGCTCGTCAGAGACGGCACAATCCATTCGCACTTTGGCGAAGAAGCCCTCATGTGTATGAAGTGAGGCGCGCGCCCTTCTGAGGGACATCAAGTCCCACATCTACAAGATCTGAAAAACAAACAGGTTCCATCCTTTGAATCAAGCTGGACATGGTCAAGTCAGTCCATGCATGCATGTACGTAGTATGATATGGGCATATTCAGCAAAAAAAAAAAAAAAAAAAAGACTGGTACCACCACCAAACCAGATTCTACTACCAGTACTTACTACTATACTAGTACATAGTAGTAGTACCATGTACTACTAGTACTTAGTAGTAGATTGCCAGATGGCCCCTGCCCGGCCAGCACCCAGCACAGTGTGGGGGCCACTTGCCGGTGGCAGAAAATCGTCCCCCACCATCCATTTCGGTCACCGCCCAAGTTTTCTGGTGCTTGCGACGGCAAACAAACTGTCTGTCCCGTCCGTCTGCTTTCCACTTCCCATATTCATATCTTCCACCAATGTCGACGTGATTTTATTCTCGCACCCCTCATAGCCCCTCATAGGCCCAATCGTCCGACCTGGTTCCCGCTGCATGACTGAAAACTGAAAGGCAATTCTCATCGACGATGGTGGGACCTCGGGCGACCGGCGGTCGGGTCCGTCGCGGTGCAGCAGCCGCCGGTGGCCAGCGAGCGACAGTGGGCGCCGGCGCAGCAGGCGCG
Organism: Claviceps paspali; assembly: GCA_013435705.1. Taxonomy (NCBI): domain Eukaryota; kingdom Fungi; phylum Ascomycota; class Sordariomycetes; order Hypocreales; family Clavicipitaceae; genus Claviceps; species Claviceps paspali. The sequence goes on along the minus strand of JABAEC010000079.1, from coordinate 27,297 downwards.
AGTGTCGCAGCGCCGGCAGATGTCGCAGGGGCGACTCCCTCTACCCTGGGCGAAGCAGCAGCTTCGTCCTCGAGCAGCACGAGCGCTCCGGCGCGCCGAGGTGGCACGACAGCCGGTGCCAGAACAGCCACGGGCGGGCGTCTACGGCCCAAGATTCTTCGACGAGACGAGGCCGAAAGAGACAAGATCGCTCGGCAAGAAGAGCAAAAGGCAAATGAGAGAGCGGCGGCGGAGAGAAGGGCGCGGGGTCGTTCAAGAAACCGAAGCAGACGAAGTCGCGGCGATGCAATGGGTGCCAGAGGAGGTAGAGGAGGTATCTCATCAGCCAGCGGTCCGTTTTCCAGCGGCTTTTCCGGAGCAGGTACGTCGTCAACAAAAGCTTCAGCATCAAGGTTCAGGACCTCTGTATCTCATCCAGCCTTCTAACTCGAGTCTTAGCTGGGGGGTCGGGCGGTGGTTGGTTTGGAGGAGCCGCCGGTGGTGGAGGATTCGCTGGAGGCAAAGGGAAATCCGAATTCAAGAGCAAGGGATTCGCCGAAGACAACAGTCGCAGGCGCGAGGCGAGGATCAATGCGGACAAGCTCCATGTCATGTCACCAGAGGGCGAGCTAGACAGCGAGGACGAAGGCATGATGGCAGCGCTCAGCGGCCACTCGGCCAGCACAATGCCCATGGGTATTTGCCGAAAGGAACACAAGGATGAAGGGGTCGTGGTCGCCACCACGGCAGAACTCGAGGCGGCGGAAAAGGCGGCGGGCGAGGAGGAAGAAAGTCTTTGGGTGGATGGCGAAGGTTCCGGCCTGCCGCCACCAGAAGATCAGCCGGAAGAAGGCGTCTGGTATACAGACAACAAGGCCTCCGTGGTGAAGAAGGAGCCAGGAACCGAGGATGTCATGGACCTGGACGTGGAGATGAAGCCTGCGCCTACAAAAGAGGAGAAGAAGGAGGAGGAGGAGGAGGAGGAGGAGGAAGACGCGAAGAGGAAGAAGAAGCTGGCACTAACCGCTGCCACCAAGAAGGTTTTGCCCAAGGACCCGGAGGAGAGGGAGATTCAGACCGATCTCGATCTCCTAGCAGGCGAGCTGGGAGCAGTCACCGTCACAGACGAAAACGGCGAGTCCCGCACAGAAGCCCCTTCTAACAAAGACGGGCGGCTGTATCTCTTCCAGTTCCCGCCGCTGATCCCTCCTTTGAAAGAGGTGGCGCGGCCGGCGTCGAAAATCAAGAAGGAAGCAGGTGACATCAACCTCAACGACATGCCCAGCGCAAGCGACCCGACGAGACCCATCGACCTCACCAACAACGGTCAAGACGACGACGAAGACGAAGAGCAACAAGACGCAGATCTCGAAGCCGAAGGGTTCCGGTCCCAGTTCCTCTCCCGCGGCGGCATGATCGGCAAGATGAACGTACGCAAATCAGGCAAGGTCGAGCTCGACTGGGGCGGCATGATACTGGAGATGAGTCCCGCGGCGGGCATGACCTTCCTGTCCACGGCGGTCATTGTCGAGGAGAATGACGAGAAGACACAAAAGGATGCGATTGGGGGGGAAAGCATCGGCATGGGCAAGATCATGGGTCGGTTCGTGCTCGCACCGATATGGAGCGAGGAAGAGGACTGGGACGTGGCGCCGGAGGAGCTGGTCTTGGAATAATGATGACGGCGTTTTGACAGACATGGCATGGCATAGGAGTAGATGGGGGGGGGGGGGGGGGGGGGGGGAGTAAAATCCCCCCCCCCCTTCCACCTCAGTTGTCCGACTTTTTCTCTTTTTTTTTTTCTTCTTTTTCTTGTTTCTGCATGGGCGCATCTTTATCGGCGTGGGCATTCGTAGGGGGGAAGGAAGCTATATGTATTAAGGGAGGTGTGTATGTTTGTCACCCGGACAGAGGACGAAAAGCAAAACAAGGGTGAATCAATGAAAAACAAAATGGAAAAAAAATCATGGCAATCCCCCCCCCCTCCCCCTTCCACCTCAGTTGTCCGACTTTTTCTCTTTTTTTTCTTCTTCTTTTTCTCGTTTCTGCATGGGCGCATCTTTATCGGCGTGGGCATTCGTGGGGGGCAAGGAAGCTATATGTATTAAGGGAGGTGTGTGTGTTTGTCACCCGGACAGAGGACGAAAAGCAAAACGAGGGTGAATCAATGACAAACAAAATGAAAAAAAAAATCTTGGCAATCCCACCAAAGTACACGGATTTCCATGGCCGTACCTCGACGGCGCGTGGCGAAGTAAATATCTAGGTTTTACACGGGTATACACATACATGTACGCATTTGTGAATTGCAAAATCGCATCACAGCAAAGAACGCCTTCCCACCCCCCAACGACAGTCAGTCCTACCAGACCGCCAACCTCCTTTCACTTTCCGGCGTCCGAGCCGGGTTTATGCGCGGAAGCACGTAGAGCTCGCTCTCCGATTCGCTGTCCGGTCTGCTCATGCACCTCTGTCCTCCCATGTGCTTGAGGCTGGAGTGGTATTCCTCTATGGAAACGGCGACGGATTTGCCGGATCTATCGTACTCTTCTCGCGGGGTGCTGGCGAGGACGATGTCGTAGGGGCCGGGGCGGTCGGGCAACGTCAGGCCGGCTGCGTTGCGCCGTGTGGAGAGGCAGTGCACCTGGCTTGAGAGGTCAACGGCCGGGGTGTTCTTGTCGGTTTGGCCGAAGCCGCGAATGTTGAGGGACCGGAAGAGGGGTCGGACTGTCGCCAGGCTGGATGCGGTGATGGCTACGCCGACTTCTACTATGCTCCAGATGCTTGCTTGGGTGGGAGAGACTTTGAGAGAAAATAAAACATGGTCAGTTTTGGTTTCATTGGATCCTGTGTTGTTGTTGATGATGATGATGATGATGTTCGGGGGCCCCCTTTTGTTCAGAGCACATACACAAAATGTCATTGGTGGCCTCTATCAAGGCCAGGAATCTGAACCGGACGAGCGTGGCGATACTCGCACTGTTCGTCCTTGGATCAGTAACATGTCGAAGGGTAGTGAGAGGCGGGGGGGGGGGGGAGAAAACGAGTCACGGAACTCACAATATGCCAAGGCTCAAGACCAAACACAACGTCACCTTGGCCTGTATGCTCATCTTGACCCCCCAAAGCATGGGAATCGGAATCAGTGCCTGTCGAGACATGTGAGATCCCCCTGTTAGCAATGCAGGTCCCCCGTGAACTACTAATTTTTTCTCTCGCCATCTCGATCAACGCCCATCCGGTGTGTTTTACTTACGAAAATCCAATCCGTCGCGACGGTCATCACACTGAGAGTGTATGCCGCGGTGAGGATCTCGTCGACTCCGCTGCAGTGGCCTTCCGTGATTCTGTAATCCCATTGTTTCTGCACCGGTGTGCATTGGAAGAGGTTCCAGATGGAGAGGCTGACGCTGAAGAGACTGATTATGACTAGGACGGTTCGGATGATCCAGATGTACAGTTTCTTGGTGGCGATTCGCAGCAAGAAAACGCCAATGCTGAGCTTGACGAACATCATGTTCAGTATGTACGAGGCGACCACGAGAGCTTGCCACTACATCGGGTTTTGAAAGAAGAAGAAAAAGAAGAGTGTCAGCCGTCTGTCCCTCACCATGGCTTGTCACACACATGACTTTTTTTTTGGGAGGGGGGGGAGGGGGGGGGGGGGGGGTGTGAGTTATCGAGTACGGAGACGGAGGAGCGTGTGGTGAGCGCGAGGAGCTTACCATGATGGCCGCAACTCGATCGTCGTCGTTTTCTACGGCAGCATCGTGTCTTCCGATACCACGACTGACACCCACAAATGTAAATGAGCATGTAACGGTGAATATGGCCTACAGACAGCACTTGTTAGACCGGGGAGGGATGTGGGCTTGCAGAGAGAGAGAGAGAGAGAGAGAGAGAAGCTTTTGTCTCTGTCCCCTTTTTCATAGGAACTGACTTGTGCAATCAACATCAAGATGTCGTCCGCCTGATAACTTTTCATCAAGAAAACTCTTGTATATGTTCGGAGGCCAACAGCGAGCCAGCTGGTGACCAGCAATGCTATGCAAGTGGAAACCAAGCCACCTGCGTTGCTTTCATGGAGATCATACGACATGGCGGCTTCTTCAACTGTCCAAGCTTTGCCAGATCTTAATTTTAATTTTTTTTTTCCCTTCCTCTCTTTTCTGGTTCCTGTCCCGCTGTGCGATTCTTGATCACGACTCAAGTCCAAGTGGGTCCGGTTTTCGTGTCTGGTTGGGATCAAGAGGTGATTTGTAAAAAAAAGAAAAAAAAAAGAAAAAAAAGAAAAGAAAAGAAAAGAAAAAGAGGAAAAAGAAATAGGCGAAGGAAAAAAAAAAGGAAGACTGCAGAACGGAGAGAAGGAGTTGGAGAACAAAACCGCATGAGCGCATTCGTGTGCTTATCGCAAAATCTGTATTTTGCGTCCGCACATGCCGACTGCAACGACTCTTTAAGGTCAAGATGCCAACGCAAGGCTTCAAGAAGCGGTGAGAGCAGCTGTCGAAGGCCCGAGAGAAGGAATGGATATTGTCCAAAATAAGCTTTATTGTCTCCTGCAATGTTTAAGCATCTCTGACGAGCCGACGGTCCGGCATCTGCACACTATATAGCCCTTGATTGGGGCAGGGGTTGTTGCGGATGGCATCTCGAACTGTCACGACCCGTCACAGAAGACAGAAATGACAGTCGCGGTTGATGAATCGCCGGCCTATTTATATATATATATATATTCTTTTTTCGAGGTTGATAGACCAGGTGGATCGACCATCATGATCTGCTAGATCGCCTCTCGGTGGCTGTACTCCGTCCATGCTTCATTCATCGTGCGTCTGGTTTCTCGTCGGCAGTCCTGTTGAGCAATTTGCAACGCGTAACGACGGGCAGACTCGCCATGGCAGCACGTCCTTCATACCAGCGCTTCTTTCCAGGTATTCTAGGTACTCGCCATGTTGCAACGGCATCCCAACTGCTCCCGATGACCGCGCGGCATGGTTTCCGAACTCGGGAGAGACGACGTGGACTGGGCGAGGGAGAAGGGAGGCGGACGGGACGCGCATCTAGCATGGCCAATATAGCTTTTCATTGCTGCGGAGGGGTGGTCGCTCCTGACTCATGCTCACGCTTGCTGCCATCTCTGGCGGCCATCCTGTTCGTCCGTTGAAAGGCAGAGCGCTCAACTCGCGGAATTGTGTCCCTCCCTACATTGTCTTGTCCGCGATTGACGTTCCCCGACAGTGTCAGTCGGGGAAGCTCACAGGGTAGCCCTGGCCATGCCTTGGTGCTCCTCCCAATGCGGCACGGCGCAAAATCGAGGTTCCAATGAGGGGAATTGACGGAGAAGTCCCGCAAATGACATGCATGAGGGTTGGTTATAGAGCAAGTCGATTTCAGTCGGCACCGTCGGAAGTCGTACCGACTGATGCAGCCGCCATGTCGTATCTGTTCGTACGGCCTCCATTAGCTTGGGCATTTTTCGACGCTTCGTTGGCGACGGAGACGAGACCTTCTCTGTTTTTGGAACCGGGACAAGAACAGGAAAGGATACTAGAAAGATATCGACCCCCCCCCCCCCCCAAGTGGGAAAGGGAGTCAGGAGAAAAAGCCGGGCCTCGGTGGACGTGAAGAAAGTTTAAACTCAAGACCCGCTTGGCAAGACGGAAGCTAGAGAATCGGTCAACCGTCCTCGTCCTCTCTTTGCCTATTTAGAAAATGGACCGGATCCAGAGGAGTGAAACCTCACGTGCCAATGTGACACCATCCAGGAGGCGGCTTAGCGGGCGTCTAGTCCATAAAAGGATGTACACGTGGACTCGTTACATCGTCCCACTAGTAGTAACATGGCCATCCCCATCCCCATCCCACCTCATTCTTCAATACACCTCATTCATCACACCTCATCCAGCTTGCCAACTCGTGGCAGAGCGAAAGCGTTGCGCGGGCCACGACGGCAAGGGCAAGAGCGCAACATAGCAGCGGGGCTTGGTTTCCACCATGCCTGAACGCATGGCAGAACGACAATCCCGCCCAGACAGCGACAGCCAGCCATGCAATGAAAAAATAAAACCCGCACGCAAAAGTGCCGCATATGATTCGGCCGGCGATCCAATAGACTGTCGCAGTTCAAGAAGGGAAGGAGAAGAAGAAAAAAAAAACACCCCAGAGTCCCATCAGCATGGACAAGCCGCGTCCGTCGTCGCATCGTCATCGAAGGGGCCCTTTCGGGGCGCGGTCTGCGTGGGAAGAAATCCGGCATGACTTGTTTCCTCGTACGTAGCACATAGTTGGATTGGGCAATCTCCGTGTCTGACGTTGGGAGAAGGCGAGATATTTTTTTTTTCCATTGCCGATTTCTTGACCCTCTTTTTATTTTTCTGACGGTCCTCGTGAAACAGGAAACAGGGTGCAGGCACTGCTCCATCACGGCATACATGGGTTTGTAGCCGCCAAATAGGGTTTGATCCAAGAAACCCTCCCCCCCCCAATCCGGTATCGTTGTTACACGCAGATTGAGCAGGGTGCATGTATGCAGCCGTCTCTGGTTCTTCTTGGGTTTTTCATCGTGAACACGGAGTCGACCATCCATGGCTGAAGGAACGGGGGACCAAGCCAAAGTGCTAAAGTGAGACAACAAGTATGTCACATTCCATTCATTTGGCATTGAACTGGACGGCAGGATTTTATTCTTGGAGGAACCGCTGCGTGCTACGTCTGTTCACACTCGCGGGTGTTAAGAGCTGCGATGGTATATCGTGCGCGAGGCTGGTTTTTTTTTTTTCCCTAGGAAATTATACTGGGCCGCTGGTATCTTCAGAAACCTAAGGGGGCGTTTGCCACTTGCCGCACATTGTCAGCTAAAGCACCATGCAATGCGCAGACCCCAGCAGAGTATCTCATCGATACAGCCATGTTCGTCCGCATCTTGGAGGGTTTTCCTCACGCATATCTATACAGTCTTTGCTCATGAGCCAATCCCATGAAGGAGGGGAGCTGTGCTTGACTCACGTGTGCCCATCGATCTATATCCCGAGACCACATCGCGCCGTACTAACAGTACGATTTACACCAAAGGAAGAAAGAGAAACAAAAGAACAGGGAGAGAGAAGTCAAAAGGCTGAGCTGGTGTGACGCGCGAGGTTGATTTATGTATTGACCACCGCGGAATGATTGGTGTGTTGCCTGCAGTAGTCCATCGCGCAAAATACTCCATTGTGATTGGTCGAATGATTTGTCCGAGGGTTACCCGTGTTGGAACCCTAACAACCACTACGTAGTAGTAGTAGATTTAGTTAGCTGCAGGGTAGTTTAGCCACGCCTCCATCTGCCGGGCACCCGAGCCCCATTATCCCCGCCCCACCGCCCCAAATGCCGTACGACAACAACCAAACGACCGAGGACTCCAAGAGCAAACGCAGAACTTGGTCCCTCGCGCCCTCACAGCACTTCCAAGCCCAACCCCAAGCAAGAACAGCCCCCAAAAAAGCATCACCACCACCCAAACCACCCAAAAACGTACAAAGCACAACAATGCAAATCACGCCCCTCTATGAGAGAAACTAAAAAAGGAAAAGGGGGGGGCGGAAAGGAAAAGAAAAACCATACCCCGCCTTCCAAAAACAGGATAGCGGGGTAAAATGACGTACGCGAGCTATCCACATCCAATGAGCTTCACGTGATGCTTAACCAATCGGCTTTATTCCCCCACACATGGAGGAGACGAGAAAAATAAAAATAAAAAACAAAGGGAAAAGAAATAGACAAAAAAAAAAAAAAGCCTACCATGGCGGCTTTACCCGGTGCGGTAGGCCGAATTCGGAATGGCGCTGGCTTGCGCGCGAAGGGGGAAAGTGAGAAGGGGGAGGGAGAGAGGATACGGGATAGGCGGCAGATGCTGTTTTTTTTTTTTTGTATGCGCCGGAAAGATGAGTTCTGTGCGCGTAATCATGCAAGTTGAGTTGTCCCATTAAGAAGAACGGGATGTAGTGTGTCGGCCACGCAATCCAGAGTTGCTCTTCCACCCCCCCGCGTCCCCTCTCGTCAGCCCTGTTTCCCCCCCGTTCTCTTCCTCCCAAGGGGTGAAAAAGGCGGGATTTGGAAAAAGAACAGCCAAGCTCCGCGCGAGCCACACTCCTGCAGATCAAGAAAGAAATAGAGCGAGTGGGATTAAAAAACGCACAGCACGCACACACCAACACGTCCGCGGCGCGAATCTCGCCCCCCCCCTCCTCCCCAATTTATCACGCCCACCTCTTATTCTCTCACAATTTTTTTTTAAAAAAATAAAACACAGCAGCACATCCTTTGAAATACAATAATAAAGTGTACGAGCAAGAAATCGTTTTTTATTTTCATTCCTCCCCCCCCCCCCACCGTTTTTTTGACTGCCGATGAAGAAAAGCAGCCTAGCCTAGCCTGTCTTGGCCCGCAAACCTATTTGACATGGCCGAGAAACGGAGGGAAAAATGAGAGGGAAAAAAAAACCATAGAAATGGATAAAGATGGAGGTGAAATAAAAATATGAGAACGAGAACACGAGAACACGAGAAAGATGAGAGGAAATCAGTCCGACACACGGATAGAATACTCGACGTCCATGACAGCAAAAGCAAAAAAAGTAAGAAAAAGAAAAAGGAAAAAGGAAAAAGAAAAAGGAAAAAGAAAAAAAAAGAAAAAAAAAAGAAAAAAAAAGGAAAAAAAAGGAAAAAAAAGGAAAAAAAAGAAGAAATGTAAAAATAACTACAATAGACACGCAAGCAGGTTTCCCCTTCTCCCAAATCGCCTCTTCATGGCCGCCTCCCGCCTTCTTCCGCCACCCCTTTGTTTTTCTCCTCCTCTCCATTTCCTCCCAAGATTGTTTTTGTGTTTCTTTTCCCTGCCAATCGTTTTCCTGTACTGTTCTGTCCACCCCTTTTCGCCTCGGAAAGTTTACTCGATAGACTGGACCAAATCATCCCAGAGTGCTTTTGAGTTGCCGCCGTTACAAAAAGACCGGACGACGCGTTCTCCAAGCATGGCGTCACCCCCCAAATACCGTGCGCATCGCCAACAAGTGCTTCCGTTCGGTGAGGAAGCATTGTTTGCAGGTTTGGTTTTTGGTCACAAGATCCCATGAAGCAAGCACGACGTGAAGGAAAAAAAATAAACGAAAAAGAAAGTGAAAAAAAAAGGTCCCTCATGTCGTTGTTTCCTTTTTTCAGTTGTGAGAAAGTCCGTTCCAAAGCTCCAACAATCTCTTCTCACTCTTGCGCAGCCAGAGAATTCGCACACAATTCATATGCATAGATCGCCCTGTCGTCCAATGAAAAAAAAAAAAAACGAGAGAAGTAGAGCGACAACGCAAGTCGAGAACAACAACAAGAAGAAAACCAGTGTCGCAGGCAAGCCATGGCTGGAGATCCATCTTGTTCTGCAGAAAGATGATCAGAGGGCAAGAAAAAAGAAGGAGGAAAACGAGAGAGAAAGAAGGAGAAGAAGGAGAAGAAGAAAAGAAACACGACAACTCCGATATTTCTCTTCCACCAACGCCGATCAAGGGAGCGTAATGGTCTTGCTGAAATTGACCGTCGTGATTACCAACTCCTTCTATGGGTCGTGAATAAAAACAAAGCAGGACTTGGAATTGCAGCTCGTCGGAAGAAAGAGAGAAAGAAAAGAAATGAAATGAAAAAAGACACAAGAGTGAAGCGAAACAACGATGGTCTCTTTCTCATTCATGGCTAGCTCATCCGAGCCGCTGTAATTAATCTTCTTACCAAGATGGGTACGTGACAAGTTTTGACATTGAAAATTCTTGCCCGACAAAAGCCATCTAGATGCTGCCATGTGTTTTCGCCAGGGGGGGGGGGGGGGGTTGCAGAAACGTTCGGCTATCTTTTCCGCTTCTTGCTCTTGTCGGCTGCGGTCATGGCAGCCGTTGTGATGGGAGCCGCGGGCAAAAGAGCGGGCTGGGATGGAGCGGACACTTCCTCTTTCTTGATCGGCACGCCCATGTGGCGACCATATCGTCCCTTGCGACCGTTGCCTTCATCTTCGCTGATGCATTGATCAGCTGAAAGTCCCGCATCCCGACAGCGCCCGCAGGGACGCTGACGATCACATCCCTTCTTGCTCTTGCGACAGCGCTGGCATCGAGGCTTGGTCGAAAGATCCGGCTGCTCTTCCTCACCCGGCTGAGGAACGTGACCAATCGATGCGACGGAAGGCTTTCGCGAGTGGTTCGTGGACGCGGGAGACATTGGGCCGGCCATGGCGGCGGCAGCGGCGGCGGCGGAAGCGCCGTCAGGGACGAAGGAGGACAGCTTCTTGGTCTTGACGACATTGGCAGGGCGAGCTGTCTTGGAGGCCTTCTGCTGGGTCGCCTGTTTCGACACCGAGGCCGAGTTGGCCTTGGCCTTGGTCTTGGTCGATCTGGCCTTTGCCGACCCTGTCTTGTGAGCACCCGAGTGCGACGCCGATTTGACGTCTTTGTAATCAGCCTCGTCGCTGCTGGCATCAGCCGTCTCGGTGGTGGGGATGGAGTGAGTCTCGGTAGATGGGTAAATTAAGCGAGCAGTGCCGACTGAGTCCAACTTTTGCCGGCCCCTGGCCGACAGCTCATCTTCGCTGTAGCTGTCGCCATCACTGGTGGCTCCAGTGGAGGATGCCGCGTCGGCGCGACCGCTGAAGGCATCGTCCAGCGTGGACGCAGAGGTTCGGCCGTGCGAGATGTTGGACATTTCTCCCAGCCGCATGAGCTGGATGGCGACATCCTTGTCCTCCTCCGACATGCAGCTACCGACGGTGGGGTCGGGTGTGGGCAGCACACCACCGCCTGCACCGCCGCTGCCGTTGCTGGCATAGCCAATGCTGTCGCGGGAGCGATGGCCGTGGGCTGGCGTGGCATACATGGCAGGCTGAGCACTGTTATAGCTCTGGGGAGATGGCATCGGCCGAGGGTTGTTGAAGGGGTGCTGCCCCGGATGGACAAATGGCAACGAGGGACGGTGGTGCTCAACACGACGGGCCGGCGAGACGGAAGGATTCGAAGTTGCCGCGGGCATCTGCGGCGGCGCAAACAGTGGCAATTCCTAAAGGGAGTAAAGTGTTTCAAATCAGTAACCAGTTTTTTTTTTTTTTTTACGAGGCAGACAGAGGGCAATGAATGACACTCGGCGCGAACGATGACAGACACCATGCGCGCGCGCGCGCACACACACATATATATGTGTGTATGTATGTTTGTGTGTGTGTATGTGTGTGTGTATATGTGTGTGTGTATATGTGTGTGTGTGTATGTGTGTGTGTATATGTGTGTGTATATTTGTGTGTGTGTGTGTGTGTGTGTCTGTGTATATGTGTGTGTGTATGTGTGTATGTGCGTCAGTTTGTGCAATCGAGATTCTTACCGAGCTCTCAAACTTGGCTCGCTTACGACGGCCGCCTTCGACAATATTCTCGACGCTGATGTCGGTCGTGCCGAGCTGCTCCTTGGCCTTGGCAGAAGCACTGCTGGCGGCGCCGTCGCCGCTGCTGTAGCCGTTGAGACTTTCGCTACATGCGTCGGCGTGCGCATGGCTGATCGGCCTCCGGTCTCTGGACGATTGGGATCGACCATGCCTCTCGCTCGTGCTGGCCGTGTCGCTCCTTCGGCCATGGCCATTGACGGGGGACGGGCTGCGTCGCCTCGAGCCCTTGGAGCCGGGTCGAGCGACCTCTTGAGCACAGCGCTGCTGCGGCTGCTGCTTCTCCTGCTGCTGCTGCTGCTGCGGCTGCTGCGGCTGCAGAGGCGGCTGTTGCTGAGCTTGGGGGCACCCGTCGAGCTCAAAGTAGGAGTCAGTGGTTTCGTTTGTAGGAGCGCGATGGAATGTTGACTGCTGGCCGATGGGCCCCGATGCGACGGGAGGCTCCTCAATGACACGAACGTAGACAACCATATTGTTCCTGAAGTTTTCGTAGCGAGCAATGAGGGTGTTGCCGTGTTCATCCTCAAAACTGACGCCCTTGGACCCCGTGGGACCGGAGTACAGGCCATAAAAGTTCTTGACGGTGGTGACTATTGAATCTGTGTCGTCGTGAGGATAGATCTGCACCCGCATGGGCAGGCGTGCACGGTATTGTGGCGAGTCCAGGAAGAGAAGTTCGAATGCGACATTCTTGGGCGTCGTGGCCAGGCCTGGCGACACACTGCCACGGCCGGGAGACCCCCCGCGAGAGATATTGGCGGGCGACATGGAACTCATGACGCCTGACGGCAGTTTTTGCTGGCGTTGCGGGACTGTTTGTGTCCTCGTCTGTTGCCGCGCCGCGCGATATCTTGACACCGGCCAAGGCGTTCAGCAACGTGGGCTGAGAGCGGCTGGAAGAAGATGGGCGCGAGCGGGTTTTCGTCCGTCTGTAAGCGACGAGGTTTGCGGTCTTGTGTGTGTGCTTGTGCGTTTGTGCGTTTGTGCGCGATGTGAGAGGGCGAGTGAATGAATGGATGGATGGATGGATAAATGGATGGATATATGGATGGATGGATGGATGGATGGATGGATGGATGGATGGGCGGGCGGTGGGTGAAATATCATGGGTTGGACGCAGCCAGGCGCCAAGGTGCTGCTTGTGCTTGAAATGGCAGAGCCGTCGTCGGGATGAGCGCCGACAGAGTCCGGTGCCCTTTCCTCCCTCCCCCCAGAGGGTACTGGGCGAGGTATATCGTGCAGTCGACAACCGGCCGATGGTGTCTCTCTGGTCGCAGCCAGGGAAAACACGGCCGTCAAGGCTGCGGGCGGTAAGCGCCGACTCGGTGTGTTGGGGGATCTGGGGTTGCGCGACGGGAGCGGCGGCTGGTTGAAAGGGGCGGCGGCGGCGGCCAGACGGTATCTAGACACGGAGCAAGGTGATTAGCGTACGTCGTGGTAGATACGGGTTGGATATGTCTCCAAATGGTGCTCGTCCAGGGCTGTCCATTGTCCTCGATGGCTTCCTGCCCAAGGTCGGTCGGGAGGAAGGGTGGTCCAGAGCGAAGCAGGCACGGCATCGGAACGGCGCTGCAGCGACGAGACGGGATGGAATGGCTCGACCGGAGCGTGCAGTGTGGTCGCGCATGACGACAGAGACGAAGGGACTTACCAGAGATGCCACGAGTGGCTTTGGCGGTTGTTGATGGTGACCGAGATGAAGAGAAGATGTGCACAGGGAAAAGAGGAGCTGGCTGGCGAGGTTGAACGATTTTGTCGCTGGCTTGCCGTGTGCCAGCCGGCTTGTCGTAACCTGGTGCTGCTGCTGCTGCTGCTGGCGGCGGCGGCGGCGGCGGCGGCGGTGGTGGTGGCTTGGTTTTAGTGAGCGAGTGCGTGCTGTACTGCTGCTCGCCTACTGCTGCTCGCCTACTGCTGCTCGCCTACTGCTGCTGCTCTGGCTGCAACATCGCTGGCGCAAGTCGAAGTCGCATGGCCACTTTGCAAACTGCGCCTGTGCAGTGCAGGGCTTGAGCGTTTGCGCCTGCCTGTCCAGCGGCCGGCACACAAACACCCGGCACACACACACACACACACATACACACACACACACACACGCACTCACACGCACGCGCACTGTGGGCGCCGTCGCGGACGTCCTTGTCCAGTGAAGAGCGTCAATGGGTGGCACGCGGTGGCCTGAAACAAACACGGCCGGACGGCGGCGGCTGCTTGCTCGCGCCCGAGTCCTTCCATGCCCAACGTGTTCGTGGGGGGTTCTTTTTTTTTCTTACTTTCTTTTCCTTCTTTTTTTTTTTTTTTTTTCGCCTTTCATCATCATCAACTTTTTCCCCCCCTCCTCCAGCCCCGTCTCCTGTCTGCCACCAGTCCGTGAGCAGGTACCTTCCTACCAGTAGATACAACACACCTTTCACTGTTCTTTCGAGTTCTTTTCCAGACTGAGGAAGGAGCAGCCGACCGGGTGCGCCAGTTGTCAACCCCCCGGCACTGGCACTGTGAGCAGCAACTCGACAACCAGACTCCGCAAAAACGTTGTTTTTTGGCCTAGACTGAACTGGCCTTGGCTTGATTGGCTCGATTGGCTGGCTTTGTCCATGGAGGAGGGGACATGGGGGGGGGGGGGCTTGGCCGGCCTCGTCTCGCATGACCACAGACCAAGCTCCGTTGACAGATGCTGGGCGGCTGCGAAGGAGAGAGACGCTAACGCTCGATTGCGATCCAGCGGGCGGAGGAGGGTGAGAGCAATTCTGAAAATCACACCAACAGATCAAAAAAAAAAAAAAAAAAAACCACCCCCTTTTCTCAATCCGTATACCCTCCTTTCTTTCTCCACGCGACACTAGAGCCTCGTCGGCGGCTCGCAATGTCCTTATCACGCTTTCACCCACGATGATTTTCAACAACCAGTCATCGATCTGATCTTGCCAATCCGGGACGGTCATGTCTTTCTAGATGTGGGGCCTTTTTTGTATGTATGTATGTATGTGTGTGTGTGTGTGTGTGTGTCTGTGTGCGTGCGTGTGTGCGTGTGTGCAATCAGCCGGTACTTCACATTCATCATCAGAGTCAGTCCAGAGAGTTCCGTTGACCCTTCTCCAGCCACCATGGAGCAGCAGTAACAACACCACGCGGAATCATTCATGCTTGCTCGTCAGATACTTTTTCGTCTTCAAACCAACCCGAAGCGCAACTCGATGGCGCAGCCGTCCGTCCGTCCGTCCGTCCGTCCTCCTGCCAATGTTCAATTCCGCTACTACTTGCATATTCTCGGGGCTGCAACCCCATATCAATGCCATATCGAGCCTAGAGATCAAAAGGCGGCCCGTGTGGTTGAGGAGTTGCCACACGCGCACGCCCATGTCTACGGTCTGCGGCACAAGGATAGGCAAGCAAGGCACTTGGGCACATTCTGCCAGACAACAGACAGAGAGAGCCTAGTGGTAGAGTGCATGGATGCAACTCGGGGGTTGGACTGGATGGAGTCTCGAAGCCATGAGGTGGTAATATCATGGGTATGAAGTGATGGCTTGCGCTGGCTAAACCTGATTCGCTTGGCCCCAGGGTGGATTGACTGTTCCCAAGCCCGCGTGTTTCTGTCTCCGCAGATGGTTACTTGCCGCGAGCCCGCATTCCGAGCTCACCGCACTTGGGTCCACGAACAATTTATTGCTTGCTCGGCGTCGTTCGCATTCTTTTCATGGCGCCTTGATCACGATGGGCTTTCATACGAGCCACGGGCAGGATCTTTCATGCATTGGGAGGGACGTTGACGCGACCCGTCCTGCCATTCGACTTTGGTTCGTGGTCAAGAGCCATTCTCGCTCGTTCCGGCGGACAGGTTGTGCCTCGCCTTGATGAATTTGTTGCCACGACTTGCCCTGGTGGCATCCACCGCCTGCAGGGATCTGGGCGACAAGCGGAGTCGAGCTGCCTCGGAGTCCAGGGATGGATGTGTCGTCGTCTGGGGGGGGGGGGGGTGTGGTGTGATGTGGTGGTGGGGTAGCAGCCTGGCTTCAAGTCTTCAAAGAGGCCTCATGTTCCTCAACGAGACTTGCTTTCTCCTCGCAGAGTTGTGAATTATATGGCTTGGATGCCATCGAATTGCCTCGCGCTCTGGTGCGGGATCGATACCAATGTCAAGTGCAGACCGGCCGAATTTTTTTTCGTGTTGCACTTGCGAAACGCACGACAATCAGTCTTGGCCCCAACCGTTCTGGTTGAGGGGGAGGGAAAAGAGGACGAGCAGGTCACGTCTATTTGTGTATCCCGTATAGCGGAAGCAAATGACCCAAGGTCCCCCGCACATGGCATTGCAGCGATAGACTACATGTATTGTCCATCCATACACGTTCTCGTACCCGGTACTTGATTTCAAAGTTCGCCAGGGTGACGCAAAGGGAGTGGCACGTTTCAGGCCAATGATTGCGCGCGGTTTTGGTTTTGGCTATCAGTTACCATATGAGTGTGCGTGCGTGATATGGAGAGAGAGAGAGAGAGAGAGAGAGAAAAGAGAGGGGGGGGGGGGGGGGGGGGAGGGGGGGAGAGAGAGAAAGAGAGAGAGAGAGACAGAAGACGGGAGAGCACCCAGGTAAAAATCAGGTCGGCCAGGTCGCTGGATGAGTATTTACTTGGAGCTACGCTGGATAGCGGTTCAACGACAAGACTCTGTAGCCTGTTCACCATCGAGCGCCCGGGATGGGATGCAGGCAAGGACGGACCAAGCTGCCCGAAACAAGCATCCGAAAAGCGGCACGCGGGGATACTGGTGCCGGATTGCACCTCGCAGTTTGCAATAATGTGCTGGACAAGCAGCGGTACAGTCGCTGGCTACATTGGTGCAACTGTATGCCTTTCTCGTCCAGGACAGAAGTACAGTATTCTTGCTCGATATCCATGGACGTCCGTGTCGAAGGGCCGGGTCTTGCGTGCCCCGATGAGGGATGAGGACGATCAGAAAGGTGACCCGGTGGCAGCAGGATGGGGAGTGCGAGGCCACCGCCGGTCTTTCTTTTTTTCACCTTGTCTGTACGCGGATGGATGGATTGTCAAGCATTCTTCTCGTTTCCCTCTTCGCCCCACGCTACTGCGTGTCCAAGTCGGATCCAAATATCCAGGGTATGAGGGATTATTAGGGCCATGTCCTCCGGCAAGAAGGAATACGTACTACCAGACAAGACGGACAGGCTAATGCAGGCGACGAGTGGTATGTTTTTTTTTTTGTTGGTCAATCCATGCGAGTGGACTGCCAACCGAGTTGGCTTGTTGCCGGTGCCAGATCGGCATTGCATCGCATCCCCACAGTCCGTCTCTTGGAAGGCAAACGAATCCTGATAGCAAAAGCCCATCGAGGGAGGGACTTTGGATTGCGACGGGCTAGCCAAGCATCGACTGAGTTTCCAGATGGATCTGGAATGCACTACTACGAGCTAGACGCTCCTGCTAGGCAAGGAAGCCGCGACGATGCGGTGAAGCGACAATGTTGCGCATTGGGCAAACATTTTTTTTTTTTTGTTTTTCTGCGGCGCTTGCGACTCGTTGACGACTTGCGCGAAGATGGACTCCAAATCGCGCCACAAGAAACCGCCCGAAAAAACAAAACAAAAATAAAACAAAATCGACGACTCCCAGGAGACGGAAAAGACCACGTACAGCCGGCACACGATATGACTGGTGTCGGATTTACCGTCGCTAGATCAATCAAACCTGACGACGAGCAAATTTGTGATGATGCGAACGTTCAACACGAAACGGGTTGACGCCGTTGTGGACGAGTCGGCGCAAAAATCGACTTCGACTGCAAGACCGACTTGTGTGCGGTGGCTGACGTCGCGGGGCGGTTGCTGGCGCGCGCGCGCGCATGGTTGATTAGCGCAATGGAGCGGGAAGGAAAGGAAAAAAAAAAAAAAAAAGAGAGGGAAAGTACGGGAAAGCGAAAAATAAAATAAAATAACAAAATGAAAATGATGCGACGCGCGATAATAGCAAGCGACCAGCAAATGGTTGCGCGCAAATTCCAGCTCGAACGCAAGACAACTTTTCAGAATATGAAACAATGACGGACTGAGATTGCGCCGCTTCAAACACATCCGAGACTTGGCGGCGCATGGGCGCGCGTACTACTGCTAAGAAGTACTTGTGACTACGACAGCATGACAGGATGACGATGACAGGACTGAGCGCGAGAGAATATGACGGAAGGCGGAAGGCCGACGCAGATGAAAGATGAAGGATGCTACGTACTACGTAGTAGTAAGGCATGGGTTTGTCAAGATCACGTGAGCACGCGTTGTGATGGTGAGTGCGACCAGCTGCAGCATGATAGCATGGTGCGGGTTGACGCGGTCGACTTGCGACGAGGGCCGACTTTTCGGGCGCGGGGAAGAAAGAGCACTTGCGCCGTGTCATTATTTCTCTGCGTCGAAGCCGCAACGCTGCCAGCGAGCGGCGCACTTCACTTTGCTCTCACCCGTGCAGGTCTCTGGCTGGAACTGGGTGGTTGAGGGCTGGTGAGACGCGACGGGCGAGGCGACGACCCAATGGGGACTAGCGTCGCCCTATGCCTGCAGCAAGGAGCACCAGGAGCCCACCAGTGAGGAGGCAGCTATGAGGCAATGGCTTGTCGTCCAGACGACGGACTAGACGGGGGGGGGCGGCTGCCTAGTTTTATTATTTTTTTGCCCATGACCCAATCTGGTCGTTGACGCGGCTGGGCGGTCTGTGACTGGCTGGCGGGCAGAAAGAAGCGCGCCATTTGCAGGTAAAGTTGTGATTGTTGTGGGCGTTCATAACAATACAATCCATCGATACTACTAGTACCTTTGGGGAAAATAAACGAAAAATAAACAAAAAAAACATACGCACATCACATCACATCACACACACACACACACACACACAGCACACACAGCACACACAACAACAACACGGAGAGCGTGGCGGAGACAAGTCGGCCGCATTGCCCGTTGGTCTGTAGGAGCGGCGAGCCGGTTCAATTGTGCAACGAAGAGAGGGAGGCCAGAAATAATGATACTACGACTACTACTAACCCTACTACTACTACTACTCACTACTCACTACTCACTACTTACTACTTACTAAAAATAATAACAAAAATAAAAATAACACAACATCGGAAACCGTGGCGACGGACCCAAGTGCAAGTCATCCCGGCCGGCCGGAAGTCCTCTCTCTCTTCCTTTTCTTCCCCCCCCCCCCCCCCTCCCGCTCGCTCGCCCACATCCATCATTCGTTGCTTATTTCTTGAACCATCCCCGTCCGTGATTCATTCATCGTCGGTTCCATACGTCCGTCCGTCGCCTCGGCCCCAACGACACGCAACCGCCCGCTCGCCCACGTCAACTCACTCTCACTCGCTCTCAACCCACTTCCATCACAGGCCCTTCACTGCGCGAGTTCATTACGGCCAGCCCAGTTCGCATCTCCCATCTCCACTGGGCGCTTCTATTTGCCAGAAGACATAAAAAAAACAACGCCAAAAATCCGGTTCCCCCCGTCCCCAAATCTCGCCTATTGCCAGGATTCTGGCTAGGTTCGTGAGACCAAGGACCGCCAACAATCTTCCTTTTTCCACACTCCGACTGCCTGGTCCCCCTCTTCTCATATCCCCCCCCCCCCTTTCGCGTCTACAACACGCTTCTGCAAGGCGGTAATCTCGGACGAGCGCGACACGGTTGTAATCTGGCGCGGAGTAGTAAGCCTTTGCTATCGCCAGCTTGGAGCTTTACTCTTTCATCTTGCACGACCAGAAAAAAAAAACCCAGCATTAAGAAAAAAAAGCCATTGCTGTATTTGCCATCTGGTCTGGTTTTGCTTGTCAAGGTGAGTCTCGGCGACAATCCACATGCGCCTCGTTCATTGGCCTCGTCATGTTTTTTTTTTTTTTTTTTTTGTTGTGCATTGCGATGCGAGGTGGTTGCGTCGGCGCGCGTCGGCAAGCACTTGCCAACAACTCGTTAGCCTCTCTCTGCTTCTCGTTCATGTTCCTCCTCCCTTCAATCCCCTTTGTTGCCAAAAAAAAGGGAGGGGGGGGAGAGAGAGGGACCGTTGTTTATTTTATCTCCTTGCACTGCACCAGAGACATAGTATTTTTTCTTTCTCACGCAATTTGTTCTGCCTCAAACACGTCTCAGAGCCCGCATTTCTTACTGACTCTTCGACTTGGCCTCAGCAGGGAGGCGGATCAAGACACACATACTCATACACACACACACACGCATACACTTTTTTTCTTCTTCTTTTCTTTTCTCCCTCTTTTACAACGTCTCTTCGCATGACATTGGCAACGCGAATCGTTTGTCTGTAATCGACGTCGAGGGTTCGTGAGCGTGCCTCTCTTCCTGACGGGGCTGGCCTGCCTGCGAGAGCCGCGCCTTCCTCTCGATTAAGCAGGATTTCCGCATTATATCTAGAACTTCTTTGATTCTATCCTACTATTCTTCTGCCTTGTGGAGAGTGACCTACAAGAAAAGAAAAGGCAAACATGAATGCTAGGGTACGTTTGCGATGTCAGACCCGGAAACCTTTGTTTGCATTACTACGGCTACTGCTGCTGCTACTGCTTCTTCTTTCTTCCTCTTCTTCTTTCTTCCTCTTCTTCTTTCTCTTCCTCGACCTGGCTGACAAGTACATGAACCCGCACCTCGTCTCTCTAGCCCTCCCGACCTCGAAGCTCTGAGAACCACCTTCAGCACCTTCACCAACATCGCAAATCCACGAGCAACCTGGCCATGACGACCTCAGCTGCTTCCACGGTGACTGGACTGCGTGGTCCCGCAAGACGTGCTGCGTTTGGCGATGTGACCAATATGCCCAAAACAACCGTCGGCGGACTCCACGATTCGAAATCGATCAAGACGCAGACCACCAATGTCGTCCACGGCACGACCCTGATCAACAAGGAGAATGTTCCATATACCCGCGCCGGAAAGGACTGCCTAGCTCGTCCCTCCCAACGGCCGAGCACTGCTTCCTCTCACATATCCAACTTGATGGTGTTTCCCGATACCGGAGTACGGTCAGCCGTAGGCGCCGCTGGCCAGGTTGCCGTGGCGCTTCCTTCGACCGCGGGTGCTCACGCTGCATGCCCGAGTGCCGTTTCGCGACCCCAAACAACGAATGCGCCGTCCGAGAAGGACGTTGTGTTGCCTTCATCTACAGCCATCACCACGATCGACGCACCGCCGATGCAGCCTCGCCACCACAAGAGCCAGCCGCACCTGAAGTCATCATCACGCCAGCCGATGCTCCGTCGAACGCAAAGCAAGCAATTCGAGACTCTCCGTGACTCGATCGACGCGACTGTGCGCGACTCGACAGCCGCAGATTCCGACCTCATCACCATTTCTGCCAGTATAGCCGGCATAGTAGAGGGGCCAATATACGCCCATCTCCCGTACTGCGCCGACGACCACGAGCTGCTTCGCCAAGTGAACCACGTCGATTCGTACCCCGACCTGTCCTCGAAGCTGGACCTCGTCTCTGAGGAGGAGGGTCACCTGGCGACTCTCAACTCTGCCAAGGAGACTCACCACACGCAAGCACTGTCGGAGCCGGAGGAGTACTGGGACGAGGAGGAAGACGAAGACTACGACGACCAAGATCAGGCATACACCACTGCGCACTCATTTCGATCCCAAAACATGACGACGGGCGGCGTGACCACGGTTCTAGCCCCCGTCATCACATCCAAGGTGCAGCGCGAACTGGAGGAAGCCAAGCTCGAGGTCGAACACACTCGATTGCCAGATGACATTGAAGAGGAAATGTGGGACGTGAGCATGGTCGCCGAGTATGGCGAGGAGATTTTCGAATACATGCGGGAGCTCGAGGTATGTTTGTCCGGGGGAGGAGAGAAAGAGAGGGAAGGTTTCTTTTTCTTTTTCTTCTTTTTTCCCCTATCATCTTCCCTTCATCTTTGACGCCCCGCTTGGCCTCCCCCTTTTACTGACTTTTTTCTTCTTCTTTTTCTTGCCAGATCAAAATGCAGCCGAACCCGCACTACATGGAAATGCAGACGGAAATTCAGTGGACCATGCGATCGGTCCTCATGGATTGGCTTGTCCAGGTTCACAATCGATTTAGCTTACTGCCCGAGACGCTCTTCCTCACGGTCAACTACATCGACCGGTTCCTGTCGTGCAAGATTGTTTCGATTGGCAAACTGCAGCTGGTTGGTGCCACGGCCATTCTGGTGGCGTCCAAGTACGAGGAAATAAACTGCCCCTCTCTAGACGAAATCGTGTACATGGTGGACGGCGGTTACACCACCGAGGAGATACTCAAGGCCGAGCGGTTCATGCTGAGCATGCTCAGCTTCGAGCTTGGTTGGCCGGGCCCGATGAGCTTCCTCCGCCGGGTGAGCAAGGCCGACGACTACGACCTCGACACACGCACGCTCGCCAAGTATTTCCTCGAGTTGACCATCATGGACGAGCGTTTTGTCGCGTCGCCTCCCAGCTACCTGGCTGCGGGCGCCCACTGCCTGTCGCGGTTGATTTTGAAGAAGGGCGAATGGGTATGTTTTTTTTTCCCCGAATAGAACCCCAATCAACCGGGTTTTTTCTTCTTTCTTTTTTTGCGTTTTCCTTGTTGTGCTGACGAAAGCTGCCATCCAGACCAAGGCCCACGTACACTACTCCGGATATACGTGGACGCAGTTGAGACCCTTGGTCACCATCATGATTGAGTGCTGTGAGCATCCTCGCCGTCATCATTCTGCCGTGTTCGAAAAATACCAGGAGAAGAGGTTCAAGGAGGCTTCTACTGTCGTTCAGCACGCCCTAGACGCCGGATTCACCCTGCCTCATCATGTCACGCCCGTCCGGCCGCCGCGCGGACAAAAGGGCGAATTGTCAGATGTCTTGCAGTATGCCAACGGTCTGTTGGTGCCCGCCGAAGGGTGAATGCTTGGGACCGAGCCGTTTCTTTTCTTTTCTTTTTTTTATTTCCCCCTCTCCTATGCTCTCGTTTGTAGAGGAACTGCCTGTCTGAGCGCATTTATACGGATACACTTTTTTATTCTCGACACACACACTCACACACACACACACACACTTTCTCGGGCTTGCTCATCTGGATTGCCGAGGAAGGAAGGATGATTGGACTCGAATCTGTCATGGCGCGACCTGACATCGAGTTGTTTGTTCAAATCCAACTCTACTGGTAGGCAGAACGTTGGCGATGCGATTTGGGCATCTTTCTCCACGACTCGGGGACTCTCCACCACGGCATTCATTACCGGACGAAATCTCGAAGGAGCTCTTGTGTGTTGTGTGCTCCCGTTGTCGCCTTTTTCTTCTTCTTCTTCTTTCTTCCCTTCTTCTTCTTCTTCTTCTTCTTCTCCTTCTTCTTCTTCTTTCTCTTCTTTTTCTTCTTTCTCACGAGGTTCATGACTTGTTTCTCGCCTCTCTTCCTGCCAGTGGTTGAGCACACTTGGTCTCTGCGCTGGTTTCATTCACTTTGTTTTCCAAAAGAGAAAAAGAACAAAAAACATATTTAGGGCGTTCTTGGGCTTACGCTTAGAAGGATTGTTGTTTCTTTTCGTACGCGGAATTTCTTACATGTATACGGCATCAAGAGGGACGGCGTTTTCTGACCAGCCACGCTCGGATGAGGCAATGCTGCATTTTGCTTTTTCATGTTTTCATGTTTGTCTATCTTGTCGATGCCCCCCCCCTTCCCCCCTCCTGACGGCGAGACAAGCGCGTCAAGAGGGGAAAAGCACGGCATGCCGACAAAGAGGGAGGCAAGTCGTTTCTGTTGTATGTGTTTCATCTCTGGTCCGTCCCGACGAAGCTGGGACGGTGCCGTGTGGCTTTCGGGACGGCCTCTTTTTTTTTCTGTTGAGACATGCTTTCTTCTTTTACGTCTACTGCGAGACGAATAATACCATTGACGTTTTGTGCGTTGAACATGGTTGCGTATAGATGTGAATGTAGGTGATGTTGGTGTTGGTGGGTCGGTCAGTCACATGGGAATGCAACATGCGCCACACACCGTGCGGGGGATACCGTCCCTTGTTTACGTAGTATCAGCCAAGTTTGTTTGACATGCGCCACATATGGTATGATGAGACTTTATTCTCAAGTCGATAGCATAGTTGTGTGACAAACACACACTACATGTGCCACACGCACACCGTGCGGAAAGAACTCGTCCCCAACTCATCAGCACAGTCATCTCATCAGCCAAGTCATGTACTATGTACTACTACGTAGTACGTAGTAGTACTACTACTACTAACTACTACTAGTATGTAAGAAGCGCCTACCTCGTCAGCACAGTCACTCGAAAAGCCACACACACAGTGTCCCACGTCTCTCACCCTTTTTGGTTTTTTTCTTTCCTTTCTTTGTGGCGTCTATTCCGTCCGCCCCGCCCGGCTGAGAGGGTGGGAAGATGATTTTTTTTTTTTTCTCAGACGGCCCACGTCGCATCCGCCAAGACGTGTTGTGTCTTGCTTCTGTTTCTTCTTTTTCTTTCTGGAATTGTGCATCGAGATCTGTACATGCTCGTAACTGGACTGGGTAGCGCGGCTGGATAGATAGATATCTTTCTAAATGCTTTTTTTTCCTGTGTAGCTCTGATTCTCGAATCTTACCAACTCACCCCTCCCCACTTTTTGTTTTCCCTTTTCCAAACGGGATTGGGTTCCTTTTTCTTTTTCTTTTTTTTTTTTTTTAAAAAAAAAAAAAAAAACCAAAAAAGTGACCCGTGTCCCTTCGTTGTGTTCCGAACCCACTTTTTCTGCGGTCTTGCGTCCTCTTTTTTTTTGTTTTTTTTTTTTTTTTTTTCCCCATCCCCGGACTTATTTGGAGAACCAATCGTTTCCGATTCGACGGAAACGAGGAAAAGGCCAAATTTTGTGTTCCCCTTTTTTGTGTTTCCTATTTGCCCCCCCCCCCCCCCCCTCTTCTTTTCTTTCCCCTTCTCTTTTCTCTTTGTTTTCTTTACTATTTGTTTGACTTTGCCTTTGTTGATCAGGTTTTTTTTTTTTTTTTTTTTAACGTTTGCTCTCGATTGGAACACGTAAAGACCGTATACGTATAGAAAGAGTTCTTTTGTTCCGGGTTTAACTCGGGACCGAACCGGGGCTGACAATCAACACGCGCTTATCCTCCTCTCTCCTCTCCGGGTTTCTGCTCCTCTTTCTCCCCCCCCCCCCCCCCCCCCCTTTTCCTTCGGCCGGCGCGAAACACGAATACCATACGATACACAAAGGCAGTCCTAGTCCTCTCTTCTTTTGTTTTTCCATCATGGCGAGCCCTTCGGCCGTTGTCAAGGAAGCGGTCAAGGAGACTCTCATCGGGACCACGACCGAGGAACCCGGCCCGCCATTGTCGGCGCAGAGCAGGGCGCGCTTCGATTCTCATGCCGTCAAGGATCCCGAGAGTGGGGAGCTGTACATGGGACTGCGGGAGTTTGTCAATGCCATCGCGCCGGAGGAGCAAGACTATGTAAGTCCGTCGGGATCAGAAACGGGCCAGGGGACACACGCGGAAATCCCTTTTCCCCCGTGTCGTGCCGTGGGTTTCGAGTTTCCCAGTCTTCATCCGGTGGGAGCTGCCCTGCTGACAGCAGGAAAATGACTTTTCAGCACAAAATCAAGAGAGATCAGTACTCGATCCTGTTCCGCGTCGCCGACAAGACGGGCACGGGACGTGTGAGCCTGACGGACTGGACCGCCTTCGAGAACCTCTTGCTGAAGCCGGATGCCGAGTACGAGGTGGCGTTCCGGCTGTTCGACGCGGACCGCACCGGCAGCGTCACCTACGACGACTTCCGACGCCTCTACGACCGGAACAAGGGCCCGGCCGACATCCCCTTTGACTGGGACTGCGAATGGGCCCAGCTGCACCTCGGCAGCAGGAAGAAGCGCCACAGCCTGAGCTACCCGCAGTTCTCGCAAATGCTGCGCGGCCTGCAGGGCGAGCGCATCCGCCAGGCCTTCCGCTTCTTCGACAAGGACGCAGATGGCTACATCGGCCCGGACGAGTTCGCGCGCATCATCCGCGAAACCTCCAAGCACGGCCTGTCGGACCACCTCCTCGAGAACCTGCACACCCTGGGCAACATGTCCGCCGCCAGCAACGTCTCGTACGCCAACGTCCGCGCCTTCCAGAGCATGGTGCGCGACATGGATCTGGTCGAGCTCGTCGTGCGCCGCGCCATCTCGAGTAGTCCCGACGGCAAGATCACGCGCGCCGAGTTTGCCCGTGAGGCCGCCCGTTCCTCCTCCCCCCTCTTCACGCCGCTGGAGGCCGACGTTCTGTTCCACTTCGCCGGTCTGGACGAGCCCTCGGGCCGCCTTGGGATGGCCGACTTTGCCAAGGTGCTGAACCCCTCGTGGCGCGCCACGGCAGCCTCGAAAGACGTCTCCCCCCCGCCCCCATCCTCCTCCTCCTCATCCTCCCCACCGTCCATGCTGCACGGGGCCCTCGAGTCGGCCTACAACTTTGCCCTGGGCAGTCTGGCAGGCGCCTTTGGTGCCTTCATGGTGTACCCCATCGACCTGGTCAAGACGCGGCTGCAGAACCAGCGCGGCGCGCAGCCCGGCCAGCGCCTGTACAACAACTCGATCGACTGCTTTCAAAAGGTGATCCGCAACGAGGGCGTCCGCGGCCTGTACTCGGGCGTGCTGCCCCAGCTGGTCGGCGTGGCTCCCGAGAAGGCCATCAAGCTGACGGTCAACGACATCGTCCGGGGCTACATGACCGACAAGCAGGGGCGCATTCCGCTGAGCGCTGAGATTCTGGCCGGTGCCAGTGCCGGTGGTTGCCAAGTGGTATGTTTTTCTATTCATCTCTCCTTTTTTTTTTCCCTCCCCCCCCTTCTACTTCCTCCCATCCCGGCTGGCTGCTAAACAACGGGCGCGCACAATCTCATCATCATCATCATCATCATCGTCATCATCATCTAGGTCTTCACCAACCCCCTCGAGATCGTCAAGATCCGACTCCAGATCCAGGGCGAGATGGCCAAGACGATGGACGGCACGCCCAAACGGTCGGCCATGTGGATTGTGCGCAACCTGGGCCTGGTGGGCCTGTACAAGGGGGCGTCGGCGTGTCTGCTGCGCGACGTGCCCTTCTCGGCCATCTACTTCCCGACCTACAGCCACCTGAAGAAGGACTTCTTCGGCGAGTCGCCGACCAAGAAGCTCGGCATCCTGCAGCTCCTGACGGCCGGTGCCATGGCGGGCATGCCGGCCGCGTATCTGACGACGCCGTGCGACGTCATCAAGACGCGCCTGCAGGTCGAGGCACGGATGGGAGAGGCATCGTACACGGGGCTGCGGCACGCCGCCACCACGATATGGAAGGAGGAGGGCTTCACGGCGTTTTTCAAGGGCGGACCGGCCCGCATCTTCCGGTCCTCGCCGCAGTTCGGCTTCACGCTCGCCGCCTACGAGTTTCTGCAAAACACCCTGCCCATGCCCGGTGGCAGGAAGGAGGAGAAGTCCATGATGCAGCCGCTCGGCCAAGACGGATCCGGGTCTTGGGCCGCCCCCCAGGATGCGTCGTCGCCGTTCTTGCGCAGCCGGAACGCTCTCAAGATGATACTCGATCTTGACGAGGATTTTGGCCGCGCCAAGATGCCAGATGCGAAGGGGTGGAAGGCTCTGCCTAGGGCCATGGGCGGCGGCGGCAGTGCAGCATCATAGTCGTGGAATGAATCATCGTCTGGTGGTTTTTTTTTTTTTTTTTTTTTTGTCCTCGATCCTTTTTGCATTCTTGGATGACTACAGATTTCGTGTCTTGCTCTTTTTTATTTTATTTTTTTTGATGCATTATTAGAGGATATGCGTTCCATTGTTTTTTTTTTTTTGGGGGGGGGGGGGGGGGGGGGGGGGGGGGGG
>JABAEC010000078.1:32500-124613 GCA_013435705.1 Claviceps paspali | reverse complement strand
AGTATAGGCTTTATATAACTTATTAAATTAACTAAATCCTTCCTAAACTTCTTATAAGGCTTTTAGAAAATCCACTTAGTTAGATTACTAGCTTAGTTAGTAATAGTAGACTTATTAGAAAAGATAACCTATATTTATAATATTAGGTATAAATTACATCTTTTTTAATTAGTTATACCTCTTACAATTTGTTAACTATCAGCAGCTAGTATTGTGCAAATTATAGCCTAGTTGCTACTGCTTCCTTTAATAGAGGAATTTAATCTATTGCCTTCTATTTACGTTGCTAATAACCTTATATAATTTACTTAACTATTAAAAGGCTAATTCTACTACTAACCTTACTAACTAGGGTATAATATATAATTTTATAGTTTCTTTTTGTAAGCATAATTATATATTGCTTTTTAATAGTTATAAGCTTTAAAGGACGCCTAAAATAAGGCCTGCTTTATAGTATTTTATACTCTTTCCAGCGTTTAAAGGTCTTATATACTACATAGGATAATGTATTAAAGGTAGCTGCAATGCTACAGAAGCTTTTGCCTAACAATATCTCTACAATTATTGTAGATCTCTGCATAGGGGAAAACTCATAATGTTTCTAATGATTTGCCGATATTTCAGTGCCAAAGGCACGATTATTAGGCATTGTAGTGGAAAGTTGTGATGGATTGAAATTGTTGATGCATTTGTTGTGATGATGCAAAAGTGAGCGTGCACGCGACGCGTTAACGAACTTCTAGGCCCCCACTGTACTACGTAGTATGTACGTAAGGTGGCACGTTCGTCGGACCCACTTTTAGTGTAGACGTCAACATCGTTAGCTTAAGCACTGTAGAGATAAAACCTTGTATTTATTTGTTTGCCCTTGTCTTCCTTCAAACAAATTCTCTCTCTTCATCCAACCTCCAGCCACTCCACACTACTTCAAGAGGACTTCCTCAAAACAGCCTTCCAGTCCAGATGAATCCAGACCGTCAAGCGATGATCGATGGCCAGAGGCCTCCTCGAAAACGAGACCCTGTGTCGGCCAGACCTGACTCGAGGAATAGGGTATCGAAACCATCGCGGACAAGAGCCTCAAAAGCCGCTCGAGGCGCGGGTACTTATCTTACCGAAGAAGAGCAGTCGCGGAAGTTCGTGGCAGATGAAGACAAATTCGTCTTGAAGCAGTCGAAGCGAAAAGCAAACATTCGGGTGCGAGAAGGACGAGCCAAACCCATCGATTGCCTGGCGTTCAACTTGCGCTACATTGATCCCGAGCGGGATCTCTTCGACGACGACGATGCTGATCTCGACATTCCGATCAATTCCCCCACGGATATTGTCAATGATTTGCAACTGGCGCAACTGAAGGAACTGGAATCCGATGTCACGTCATACCATGTCCTCGAGACCGAAAAGCAAAATCGGCGGTACTGGGAGGCCCTGCGAACACTTTGCGTCGATCTTCAATCCAAGATTGAAGCCGACGTACGGGACGGCCGTGTGGTAAATAGCGTCGTGGATGATATCGATAAAATCCTGAGCCCCAAGACGTATGACGAGTTGGAAGCCTTGGAGAAGCAGATCAAGACCAAACTACGGTCTGATGAAGACATTGATACAGATTACTGGGAACAGCTGTTGCGCCATCTTTTGGTCTGGAAATCCAAGGCGATTCTGGCTCGCATATATGACGAAATATTGGAAAAGCGCGAGGAGATGTTGAAGGCTCGAAAACCGACTGCATCGTCATCTGATCAATTTCTCCTACCAGACGCAAGTGGAATAGGCGAAGCTGCAAAAGGCTTATTTCCGCCGAACAACAGGAGGGAAGACGCATCTCATGTCACAAATGCTCTGTACGATCGTGAAGCGGCAAGAGGCGTGACGGAAAATGAAGAAGTTTTTGCGGCGGAAGAAGAGGTACCCGTGACTTCGAAGCCCAAGTGGGCGGGAAAGTACAGGGCGCGAAAACCTCGATACTTCAACAGGGTGCAGATGGGATATGAGTGGAACAAATACAACCAAACCCACTACGACTACGACAACCCACCGCCCAAGGTGGTTCACGGATACAAATTCAACATATTCTACCCCGATCTTATTGACAAGACGAAGGCGCCGACGTTCAAAATTATCCGCGAGCATGGGAGAAGGCGAGGAGAGTCCTTTGCAGCAGCCGGGGAAGAAGATACATGTCTCATTCGATTCATTGCTGGGCCGCCGTACCAGGACATTGCCTTTCGGATCGTCGATCGAGAATGGGACTACAGTGCCAAGCGAGAGCGCGGATTCAAGAGTTCCTTTGAGAAGGTAGGGGCCGTGGCTACGCAGGCAAACAACGTACCCTGCCGTTTCTTTTCTTCGAGAAGGTTCTCGGCTGACGGACAAACGTTGATTCTCGCAGGGAATATTGCAACTCCACTTTCAATTTAAAAAAGTAAGCTCCCGTGAAGCAACGATTCGAACTCAGGAGAGACAAGCACACTGACATTGTTTTCAACAGATCTTCTACCGCAAATAGATGGATTTTGCGGCGACAAGGGTTTGTTTGCCTACTTTTACCGTCTTCTCTTCACAGAACTTCCGAGCTAGAAGGAGCGCACGAGGCATGCCTCCTGAGCAGTCTGTGCCGGCTGGCTGGGAGGAGTGATACGACGAAAGGGGCAAAACTCCTGGCACCTGGATGAGGACTTTCGAGAAGATTGATAGATGGCGTGGAGGACAGACATGACCTATGACGCCCGCAAGGCTGCGGCAACGAGAGATGAAAGCCATCCAAGCTGTTTGAAGAGGCTCTCTCGGCTACCTGCCTCATACCGGACCCTCTTTATTTTGTACACAAGCGAGGACAATGTGGCATCATATTCGCATTCTTTTTTCCTTTCTCTGCCCACCCTTCCTCCACCATTCCCATGCCGGATATACCTGTCCAACGGTCATCCATCATTCGAAGGGCTTGGCTGACCACCCGAGGGCTGACCAAGCCCTTCCTCCGCACTGACGCCATACATAGACATATCCATCCTTGCGCTGCCGTCGTCTTCAATCCCACACTCATTTTCCCGCCATCAGAATGGCTGTCGAGCAGGCTTCAAGACTTGTCCTTCTGTTTCAACGTGTGGGAGGTGGCATCAAGGCATTGGCGTCATTTGTCTGAACCACCCACCAACTCTGCATATCTCCACAGATCCAGGACAAACAGACCGGCGGATTTGTCCGAACCTGCCTTTTCAGAGACAATCCTTTGCAAGTTTCTCGGACATGGATGTCACCATGCCACATCTATTCTAGAAGCTCTCAGATTCGTTCGGTCTCGGCGCCCGTTGGCCTCCAAACGATGCGGACGCGCTCCCAGCTCCTCGGCAGTTAGACGGGAGATGAAGACGACGGGCTTCGAATTTCGGCATCTATAGGCAGGACATTCTCGAACAAGAAAAATGAAACTATCAAGAACATCAGAACTTGGAACAAGGCTCTACCCCCCCCCCCTCTCTCCCCGGTCCAACCCCCCACCCCCATCAAAATGGACTCCCCCCCTTCTCTCTCTTGTCCAACATCGATGCACGCGTCTTCTGAAGAGTCAAGTCAACGCCGCCATGCCGAATATTAGAACTGGGCTGCTTGGCCTTGTGAAACGAGTCTGGTGGAGGTGACTAGGGGAGTAAGAGCTTTGTCGCACAAGAAAGACCCCCCCCGGCCTGTCCAGAGAGCAACATACACCAAGTAACACAATTCGCAGCGCACGCACGCACACGCACGCGACACCCCCCTTCCTCTCCTCCATCTGCCTCCCCCCCCCCCCTTGCCATGAAGGACCAAAAAAAAGACAGGGTTTTGTCCTTTGCGTCTAGTCGGAGAAGAGCTCGCCCACCAACTGGGTCAGCGGATTCGTCCTTCTCTTTCTTTCTTTCTTCTTTCTCCCCCCTCCCCTCGTTGGCTCATGGTTCACAAGTGAGCGTCAAAGCTTTGTTCACCAAGTTGTATCGGGATGCGAGCACAAGACGAGAGGTCCACGTGCAAATGTTACAGTACATGGTGACAGGAAGTCTGGCCTTTTTCAGACCTGTTTCACATTGTCCCTTGACACAAAGTCGTCTGTACCATGTACCTTTCACAGGACTGAGGCCGTTCGACCCTCGCGCCACCCCAAGGTGTGTGTATGCGTTTGCGTGTGCTTGTGCGTGCGTGTGTGCCTGTGTTGCTCCTGGTCGCCAGACTAGGATCTAACTGGGTCGACGGACGTGTACCGACAAGTGGCCTTGGGAGTAGGGCTTCAAAATGTCTTGATATAAACCCGCCCGCCGTCCTCTTTTTCTCTTCTTCCTGAGAAGCAGGAGAAGGAGGAGAAGAAGTAGACGAAGAAGAAGAAGTAGACGAAGAACGGAACAGAAACCAGCAGGGCTTCCGTATCTATATCATCCAGAGTAGGTGACATCGAATCCGCCTTTTCTTTTTTTCTGTTTTTTCTTTTCTTCTCTTTCCCCCCCTCTTCATTTCTCTTTCTCTTCTTGCTTGTGTGGGTGCGTGTATATATATATGTGTGTGTGTGTCTTCTCTCTTGCGAATACCGAGAAGGAGACTCGTTTTATCCCGCAGAGCAACAAAACAAAAACAAAATACACACCTGCCCTGGCCTCTCCTTCTTTATGAAACTCTTGTCACAGCTTTTTGTTTTCATGTCCTGATCCCTTTTGACGCATACCTGTCGAATCCGTCACTCACTTCCGTCCTGTGGTGGCTGTTCTCACTAACACAGGCGACGGGCGTCGTGCGAACTTGAAGCTAATTCATCCAGGCACACATACAGGGAAAAAAAAAAAAGAGCCATTTCATTTCAATTCATTTCATTTTAAAAAAAACCAAAAAACCAAAAAAAAAAACACAAAAAACGGCTGCTCGCAACACATGCCCAACCGGTCATCCCGCCCTGCTTCAGAAAGCAAAACAAGGTCACATAGCTCTAACGGAGGGCAATCCGTGAGCTACACGAGACCTTCTCAGGCGGGTGGACAGCGGAAACGGTTGAGCACAATGTCCGAGTTTGCTGATCCGCAGGGCGTCCACGAGCCTGACTTTGCTTGTGGTGGACTCCCGTATGAAGTCGGGTCTCGCCTCGCCGGTCCTCCCATGGAAATGTTGCTGCCATGGGACCCCGTTCAGACCTCCTACAACTCTTCTACTTCCTCTTACTCTTCCTCCTCCTTCTCCTCCTCCTTAGTCACCGCCGTCTCATCGTCGCTGTCCCACGACACATACGGCGTCATGGCACCCTCGTCGACCCAGCTAGGTAACGACGGCCACCTGACATGGCCGTCACCCCCGCTGGCGTCCGGCGACCTTGATCCCGGCTACTGCTTCCAGGAGCCGTCAGACGGGCTGAGCGGCGTCGTGCAACCGGATAGCAGCTACGCGCCGAACGGCTGGTTCTCGTCCGCATCCTTGGCCTGTCCTCCTGCGCTGCGATACCACGACCAGAAACTGTCCGCATGCCAGGCCTTCTCGACAGTCTGCTCGCCACAGCTGTCGGGGGAGCACCATGGACATGGCTGTTTCTCGTCGCTGGACGGGGAGGACAAGGGGAGCACCATGGCCTTCATGTGGGGCATGGACATGATGTTGCCGCTGAACCCGTTTGACTCGAGTCCGATGGCCTGGTCGGACTCGATGACGGATTCTCCCCCGCCGGCGGGGGAGGGCACTCCCCAGGATGCGCTGCCAACGCAGCAGCAGCTCGTAGAGACTCGATCGGTACCCTGGTCGGTATCTGAAGACGCATCTGCGTCAGCGTCAAGGTCTCCGCCCTCGAACCTGACCGGCAGCGATGTGGCCGCCCGTGCCCCCGCCGAGGGCGACAGGACGGATGAGCCATACGCGAAGCTCATCTATAGGGCATTCATGAGCCGTCCAGACCACATCATGACGCTGCAGGAGATATACCAGTGGTTCCGTGAGAACACGAGCAAGACGATGACCGAGTCCCGAGGGTGGCAGAATAGTATCCGCCATAATTTGAGCATGAACGCGGTACGTTATAGCGACATTCCGCTCAGCCAACCCCCCCCCCCCCCCCCCCCCCAAAAACCCCAGTCCGCTCATCCTGATGCAAAAACCAAAAAAAGAAAAGAAAACAAAACAAAACGCTGACCTCCCCCTCCCACACAAACACGCAGGCCTTTAAGAAGAAGGAAAAGCCGCTTTTGACGACAGTCAAGTCGGTGTCGGGCTCCAGCGCCGAAGAGTCCAAACGCGTCAACGAGTGGGTGCTGGAGGACTGGGCGGTTCACAACGGGGTGCAGAGCACGACGCGGTACCGGAAAACCACGTACGCGAGGCGCCTCCCGTCTGGACGAACCGCGACGACGGCCACGACGGCGGCCGCGAACCCGTGGGCCCCCGAGCACTCGGCCAAGAGGGCACTGTCCGGCCGCAAGGGGGGTTGCGCGACGAGGGCATCGAGGCAGCGCATGCGGACCTGCCACAGACAAGGGCGACGATTGGACGAGGCCACGTCCCGGCACTCGTTCAAGCTGGAGCGGGCATCTCCAGACGTCTTTAGCAGATACGGCCCTGTCGTCGTCCAGGCAGCGGCGCAGCCCCAGCCCCTGGCGTTGCGTCAGCCATACCATG
Source organism: Claviceps paspali (assembly GCA_013435705.1). NCBI lineage: Eukaryota > Fungi > Ascomycota > Sordariomycetes > Hypocreales > Clavicipitaceae > Claviceps > Claviceps paspali. Next base: position 117,995 of record JABAEC010000078.1, on the reverse strand, counting down.
ACGGACTGGCGCGCGGCGGCTGCGGGGACGACGCAACTTCGGAGCCACGGCACCTTGGCACGCCGGCTCTCAATTTCCCGCCGCCACAGCTGTTGACCAACACGGGTGGCAGCAACTCCATGTGCCATGGTTCCCACACAGTTGGCACGTACCATGAAACGACAGCGCCATCTTCCTCTCTGGACGCCTCCTCTCTGGACGTGCGTTTCGGGACCGACCATGGGATCACCCCGTGTGCCAGGTACCGAGAGGTCCTGCTGGCCTGTACGTCTTCGTCGTCTGTGTCGTCGTCGTCATCCTCCCCGCACATCTTGTGACGGTCGTTTGGCGGCAGGGCAGCCAGCACCTCTAAAGCGTGGTAGTGGTATGGTACATGGCATGGGCTTCTTTCCTCTCTGGGACCGCAGAACTTTTTTTTTTTTTTTCTTTTATTCTTTTTCCTCCCGGCAGGAACCAACATCGTGCTGGCGATGGAAAGGAGGGCGGCGCTAGGTTTGGTTGGTGTGGTTTTTTTTTTTGGTTTTGTTTTTTGGGCTTATTTGCCACGAGGGGGGGAACCCCGTACGGACTGGGGTTTGTAATGGGGATGGATTTTGATGGATGGGTTGGCCGACGGATGGAACATGGACCAGCGTCGGGTTTATTTACGGGTATGGGAACCGAATATCCGGATTTTTTTTTTTTTTTACGCATGGGAGGGGGCGACGGAATGGAGTGGTTGGGCGTTTGTTAGGATGGTGGGCTGGGGGAGCACCGCATCCGGGAAGTTGGAGCAAAATTGCCCGCTGCTCGTACGTAGTTGTGGCACAAGCTGCCGAGAAATACCCAAGTTTTTTTTTTTTTTGCTTCTTCTTCTTTGCCTTGTCTCTCTGTGTCTCTCTCTTTTTTTTTTTTGTTTTTTTTTTTTTTTATTCTGTCTTCTTCCCCGCCCCTCTCTCCCCTCCCCTCCCCTCCGTCTGCCGTCCCAAGCCATCGATCGAGCCGGACAGGGGGGGGGGGGGGCGTGGGACGTGAAGCTTGCTCGTCAACAACGACGACAACAACAACAACAACAAGCGCGAAGGAGGGGGAGGGGGGGACAGATGCATGCATTCTTGACAGCGCTTGACAGATTTCAGGTGGACAATCGAGCGCCGGCCACCCCTGTCCAGAGCAACAGAGCAACAGAATCAGGAAACGAGGCCGGTACGTAAACTAACCAGCATGTAACTCCCGCACGCACATTTCCCATCGCGTGTGAGACGTGAGTACTGAGCAAGAAGTTCATGAACCCCAGAAGTCTCATGGTCCATGTACCACGTGCATGAGGGCCAATATTCTGATTGGGCACAGATGGGGAGGGGGGTGTCAACGTAAACTTACTTGGTACTCTACTCAACAACTCAACCCAGTGATCTGGGTTTCCTTCAACTTTTGACGATTCGCATCAACATTACGACGTGTAATTTTTCTTCTTCTTCTTCTTCTTCTTCTTCTTCTCCTCCTCCCCCCTTCCCGTCTTTCTTGCTTCTCCGCGTGGACAGCCCTTTCTTTTTTCGTTCTCCTTCAGCGGATTTCGCGACCTCTCGAACTCCCACCCTCCCCCCCCAAGCCACGGGACTGGATCATCAGAATCTTCTCCGGGGTCTGATCTGACGATGGATGGGGGTGGAGTCGGATGTGGTCCCGGCTGGGTTGATTATGCAAATGGGGCTTTGTAGGACCAGTTACCGTGTTGTGCGTTTGGGAAGGGAAGGGCCGGGCCAGATGCGATGCTTTGATTACGAGGCGTGCTCGACATTGCATGCCATCTCAATCTCAATATTAAAAATATTAAAAAAAAAAAAAGAAAAAGAAAAGAAAAGGCTGCTGTGCGCGGCATCATGTAATGAATGGGTCGACATGCGTTTTCACGCCATCGCGATTTCATGGATCTCTTTGTCTTTTTTTTTTTTAAATATGATTCTATTTGTTCCTTTTTTTTTTTTTTTTTTTTTTTTGATTTGATCTGGCTTCACTACAAGAACCAGCTGGCAACGGCAACAAGTCATTGTGCCCCCCCCCCCCAAAAAAGAAAAAGGGGGAAGGGGAGACGGAATTGAACCAAGGGGTTGGGGGTGGACGGACCAGGCGGGGAACCATGAGAAAAAAAAAAAAAAAAAAAAAAAGGAAAGACAGTCGGTTACCACGTACAGAGAGCGAACGAGTTATCGTGCAATGTAGGTCAAGGCCAATGCACGCACGCGATGCATGCAATAATAATGATAATAACAATACACAAATAACCACATACCCAGCCCATGTACTCGGACTGCTCAACCCTCGACGACGCAGTCCCTCGTGCATACCGCCATGAGGCTGGGTGTGTTACCGCATGGCCGCAGCGGCAAGCCGTCAACAAAGAACGAGGCTCATTGGCCGGATAACCACAACACGAAGCATACCAAGTGTTGGTCGGCTACACAAGGCAAAGAGAAAATGTCCCCCCCCCCCCCCCCATCCTTCGACCGGCTGGCTTGAAAAGAAAAAAAAAAAAAAAAAAGAACACAACGCACAATCTGACCTTGTACCGTGCGCCGGTGAGAAGAACAAAGACAAGTTGAAGTTGCAAGTTGAAGAGGCCCAAGCCTCGAATAATCCATTTTGGGAAAGCGCAATGCGGCTTGAGAACAATTTCTTTCTGGCAGGTGCGTATGCGTACTATGTATGTATGCTGGGTTGCTGCTCCCCCCCCCGGTCCCCCGATTCGGCAGCTGAAGGTCATGATGGGTGTTTTTCTTTTTTTTTCTTTTAATTTCTTTTGTATTTATATTTGTTATTTATGTTTGTTCATCATTTATCTATTCCTGTTTCTTTCCCCCCCCTGGTCTTTCTAAGAAGGGAGGGGGGCCCGTCGGCATGGTAGAGGGGTCGATGGTAGATGCTCAGAGATTGTCGTATTCTTTGCCGAAAAGTCTCCGCAGGTAATACGGGCTGCTTCGGAGAGAACGGGCGAAAGGTAAAAGAGAGAGAGGGGGGGATCAATAGACTTTCATGTTCCCTCCGCCCCCGCCTATTTCGGGAATTATTTTTGTTCAATTTCTCGGCCGAGTTTTTTTTTTTTTTTTTTTTTTTTTTACGCGTGGAGCAAGAAAATGAAAAAAAAAAAAAAAAAAAAAAAGTGGGGTCCGAAACGTTCTCTTGGTGAGAAAATGTTCCGTTGACATCCCGCCGCCCGCCGTGCAGAATTGACTTTGAGAAGCCTCCCCCCCTCCTTTCTTTTTTTTTTGTCTGTCCCCTCCCCTCCTTCCTTCCATTTTCCCAGCCTGATCTTCTTTGTGGGAACCTGTGGAAAATGGGCGGGCAACGGGTGACACAAGCAATTGTCCAATCTGTGTTTGGAAACGTTGCGTGCGTGCGTGCGCGCGCACAGGCGGATACTGGATACCGAACTGGACGCTTTTTCTGGCAAGACGAGAAGAAATAAAAAATTTCTTCTTCATTTTGCCATTCCGTCTCGTGTTTGTTTTCCCAACCCGCAGCTCAATAGTGGCATCCACAACAGGTTGCGATCGCGCCTCGGATCACCACATGAGTCTCACGGACCTTTCCCCCTTCCCAAGAGGCCACGCAGGCTGCTGTCCCCGCTGCTCGTGCAGCGAGAGACAGGACAAGGTCGTCGTTTTGGGGGCCACCATGTGCTCTGGAGAGAGAAGGAGGGGGGGTCCAGCGGCAGAGGCAAATACCCATGTATGAATTGCCGTGGCTGCCGTCCCCGTCATGGGCAAGATGCTTGTTTTCTTGTAGTCTGTGAACTGTGCAGTAGGCAACCTTTTGCACGCAGCAGGGGGGGGGGGGGGGTAAGGTATCACAGTATGCGTATGTACAGTAACATGTACTATAGTGATGATATGTGTGCCTTTGGGGGTGGTGGCTGGCTTCGTGAGTCTCATGTACGTAGTCCAAGGCATATATTGATTGATATGTACCATGTGGCCAGTGCGGACTGCGGCCATTGATGATTTCATTTCGTCCAAGTTTTGGGTCTCAGGTTATCTCAAGTTGATTGTCGCAGAGAGTCAGAATCAGGAACTCTCGTTGCATTGCTTTTTGTTTTCCGTCAGTCAAACAAAGGATACTGCTCGTCGCCTTGGCTTCTTTGCCCCTTTCCTCTGTAGTGACTGTGCTCGCCATCCAAAAGAAAAACAAAAAAAAAAAAAAAAAAAAAAAAAAAAGGTCCTCGCCATCATGCCCGGCCTGTATCAAACGCCGGTGGCCTGGCCGCGTCGTGTAACGATGACGCTTCTTGCATCCGATTTCTTGATTATGCAGCGCCACGGTTTAAAAGTGTCTCGGATGCTAAGAGGTCTGCTGTTCAACCATGTTTTTTTTCTTGGTTGTTGTTGGTTTGTTGTTGTTATCTTCTTCATCCTTACTCCCGTGTCATTCATTCCCATCGTCGATCCCATGTGGGCAAAAACGACCGCCAGGAAGCATCGTCTGCATCATCTGCATTTTCCCTCTAGCTTGCCCTCCAGCTTCCACATCCGGGAATCAAGCATTGGATGGGCACACGGTAGGTAAGACGGCCTGACCCAGCCGCTGATTTGCACTGATGAGCGGCAAGAGCCAGAAACCTCTCCATCTCCTTCAGAGGAGAGAACATCGTGTACAACGTCAGGTCGCCCCATCTTTTGACCTGCATGTTTGGCAGCCGGCTTGCGCCGAGATGCAACATCTTTGCTCTCTCGCACTCTGTTGTATGCTCACTCATAGTATAGCAATGTATGTGCTTGATCCCCGGAAGAGCCAGTGGCCAATAGGATGAGCTTCCGTATCTTTGGATGAAGTGGGCTGGAGAATCATCTGAGGACTGATTTTCCTCCTGATTATCTCATTTTGTGTGCGAGACAACCTGCGCCGACATTGCCTCATGTCCCGCTGACGTCCTGGCCCAGGGCTTGATACATAATATGGCTCTTTTTCTTTTCCCTTTTGTTTTAGTCGGCGCAAGGGTTTGGGCCTCGCAATTTCTCAAGCGAGGGCAGGAGCCCGCAACTGCCCTAAACCATTTCATCATCCAATGGGTTTTCTGAAACAGGGTTAATTTGCCATTTCAACAACAGCCGATTTGAAAAGGGATCAAAAGACGGATCCCCGTCATCGGCTTCGAATGCAAATCTGTATGTACATGTACAAGTACATGTACAAGTACATCCGCCACCAGAGCGGACCAAACAAGCCCAGCTCCCTCCTGTGACGTGCATGCGCCCCCGCCATGTGTGAGCATCTGAAAAGGATGTCGGCCACAGCCATCAGACATGTCATTTGCTAATCGTGCGCCTGGCCGACTTTTGTGTGTGTGAGCATTGAATTCCATGCAGTATGGGTGTCGCAGTCCAATCAGCATCCTTCTCCTTCACATCGCGCCGCCATTTTCGGAGAGAATAGTTCGGTCGGCCGCAGCCGCAGCCGCAGCCCGCATCAATCAATGTCTTGGAATAAGAAAAGAAAAGAAAAGCAAAAAAAATAAAAATAAAAAAAAAATAAACAATAAAGGCTAAAAAGCCTGAGGTGGTTTCGACACGTGCAACGTGTTCGCCGCTGTCGAATTTCATGCCCAAGTGAGTGAACATTAGTACTTTTGAAAGACTGGCGCGGCTCTTCTTCGTCCATGGCTCTTCCTCAAAATACCACGTAGTATGCTCATTGATGCAACTCGTAGGAAATCATTTCACACCATTGAATCGTCGGCGATGAAATCTTGATTTTGTAAAGGAGCCCAGCATCCGCACCGTGTATCACCATGACAGCATTGTCTTGTGGCGAGAAGACAAGCCAGCTCGTTGCATGTACCCTTTTGCCTTGCACCTTTCTCCATGGCTCACAAGCTACCTTGATGACTCCGTCTACCGTTCTGATCACGGAACGTTGCCTGAAGCCGCGCTTTCTCCCCCGGGAAGGGGGGGGAGGGGTAAAGGAAGAAACCGCCGCCGCCGCCGCCGCCGCCGCCACCGCCGTCATCACCGCCCTCTCCGGCAGATGTGCAGGCTTGAGACAAATATTACTGCCGCCGAATCGGGCGATTTGCTTCAAAGCTGGAGAATCCCTTTTCACACGCAAGAGGCGGTGCCGCCCACTCATTCTGCACACATAGTTGTTCATATTGCATGTCCAACCCCAACCCCGACCCCAACACCCCGACGGCCATGAAATTCAAGAAAAGGAGGCGGGGGGGGGGGGGGGGTGCGGGGGAAGATCGATGAGCGATGAAAGAGTTCGTGTGTGTTTCAGTTCGGCGAAAAAAGGTGCAGAAGCGCTGTAGGAAGCCCATGAGGCGAGCCTCATATCCCTGGTGCTGATCCCGCCTTATTGGCACACAGCTTGTTGAAATAGCAGGATTGGCTCGATTTCAATGCAAGAAAAGCAGGCGCAGCTGGTTTAGGTAATTCGGGGAAGCATATGGTTTCAGGCACGTGTACTAGATCGGACACAGAACGTTTGACAGACGCATCACCTCATCATGTGTGTTCGCCATGATTCTGGTTATAGCTCAGACGGCAAGGCGCGGCTCGTCCAGAAAACTCGAGGCGTGTTTGAGGCTTGGGGGAGGGGGGTAAGTAGCCATCGACTCCTTTCCTCAGGATGATGTGAGATGATACAAGCAGACGCCCCAGGTAAGCTGATTCTGACAGGTCAAAACTTCCCGCAGTTCGTCAAGGTGATGCTCTGTCAACGGGTTGGTGTGATTTCGCGAGGCCTAGCCGTCCAGCCATCCGCGCGGCGGATTCAACCGAAAACGTTTGACAGCTGGCAGGACGCCATCCGTTATTCGCCATCATTGTGAGCCCTGCTCAGGCGTGTGTATCCCAAGGTAACTTGACGGCCTGCCACCACTGCCACCCCCATGCCGGCATCCACGCCAAATGTACGTTGGAACAACACGCGAACATGCGCCTCATCCAAGATTTTCAATCATGTTTTGTGAGCCCATGGCGTTTTTTTCAAGTACGTAGTATGTAAACGGATGTTGGTGTATCTGAGGAGTCATATGGGATTTCGTCGTTGAGACAGACACCTTGTACACCTCGTAAATGATACGTCTCTGAATATGCAAATTTTTCATTAATACCCCCCCCTGGAAGAGGTGGTATCATCAAGTACGCAGAAAGTGGAACATCCCTACTCCAAAACCGGTGCATTTACTTTCACCGCAAATTTTGTGCGATTGTGTTGACGTGCAAAGGTGGCTATCCAAGCCTCTCAATTCTAAGACAACCATGCTCTGATACACGCCACGTCAAAGAAGGATAGTCTGCTCGGTTGTAGGCAAATCATCGCATGCCACCTAGTATTGACAAGACGGCATGAAGCGGGAGAATCTCTTCCGAGGGTCTCATGTTGCTCCGAGGTACGAATAGGTCAGAAATGCAAAGAACGTGGTGCGTGTCCATCTGTGTCCTCAGGTTCCCCCGATATGCTTTGTAGTGATCAAAATCGGCGTTTTTTCTTTGTCGTTCCGGCGGTAGCTTTCTTTTCCAGCTCTCGCTTGAGTTCCTCTCTCCTGCGATCTGCTCGCTCTTGAGACGTTCCTCTTGGCTTCTCCTCAAGTGGTGCGGTTCCTTTCTGTTGCGTGAGCCTGCCGCGCCCGTTGTCGTCTTCTTGGTGCGCTGGCTTGGGTGGGTTGCTTCCGACCGTTCCCAACCTCTGGTAATCTTTGTCCCTCTCATTTATCGCAGGACCCGGATCTCCAACTGAAGGGCGTGTCTTTGTCGCGCCGCCTCCAATTGTGCCAAGAACTCCTTTCTTTTGAGCTTGATTTGGTACTGCAAGTTTGGGTGGTCTTGCTGGCGATACCGGTGGGGAATTTGTCACTGAGGCTGTTACACCGTCTGCCTCCGATGCCTCAGAAGCCGTATCCTCATCATCACCGAATCGCTGTTTTGCGGTGTAGCCGTCTGATGTTGGTGGCAATGGAGGTCCATGTCGCGCCAGCTGCTTCTTCACTCCAACGGCACCCAATCTCAGGGTCGTCTTCTTGGTTTCAGGTTGCCGTCCGCCGTCAGACAGAACGGATGGCGGGCCACCACCCGGGACTTCTGAGTCTTCTTCCTCCTCCTCCTCCTCCTCCTCCACTGTCACATCGGCTTTGCACATCTTGCCCGCAGAATTTGTGGCATCTTCAGTCGTCTTGAGGTGAGGAGGCGTGGACTGGACTTGAAAGTCATCATCGTCACAATGGGTCGATGGTAATGGTATGGTGGGTAGATTGTCCTTCGTCGAAAGCGGAGCTTTTGTTTGCTCCTGTTGTGAGAACTGGCCAGTTGGCTGAAAATTATGCCACCAACTATCCAGTTCTGGGGAATTGTCGATTTCAGGGCGAGTCCGCGGTTGCAACCCACTTCGTCCGAACACGCCTTGTATAAGTTCTTTGACGCTACCGGGCCCTGAAGCATCCGTATCAATCTCATCCCTCCATCTGCGTTCGTTGAATAAACCAACGCCCTTGACTCTTTCCTCCGCGGTAGCACGTGTGACCCTCTTTCGGCCAGATAATGCGGTGAAAACATGCTCTAGCCCTGCACCCATCGCTTCAAGCTTGTCAGTCATCTTGGTGATCACAGAGTCCTTGTTCTTGATTACTTCCATCAGGGAGCATAGTTCTTCGAGCTTGTCGGATTGTGCTTGGATAAGGGGAAGAACAAATCGTGTCGCAAGGGCGGATGATGGCTGCTTCTTCAAGTGCACCGGCCATCGCAGAGGGCCAAATCCCGGAAGCCGGCATGTGACTGTGATGGTGAGCCCTCCTTCGCCGGCATCAGATACGGCGGCCGGAGATAACGAGAGACTTGTAGTGTCATGACCATCTGCTGTGGAGTCCAAGGCTGTTTTCAAGCAGGACAAAAATTTGGCCATATTCTCAGCTGTGTCACTTGGATCGATGCTGGTATTCTCGCTCCAGCCTCTCATGCATATGGCCTTTCTATCCAGAGTCTCTGTCCAAATATTTGCCATGTCGCTGATACTGACGGTATAGGAAGAAAAACCCGTTTCCGCAGAAACCAGGAGTACAGGCAGACCAGGTGAAAGTTGCAGTGGCAGAGGTCGCCAAGTTTCAGGCTGTAACGTAGACATCATGCCTAACGAAGACGAGAACCAGAGCAAGAACGCGTTCTCCGATGCGGCCAGCGAGTAGAATCACTCCCATCCGTGAGTATAATGAGTAGAGACGTGTCTTTCTGAGAGCTCTTGACAGTCGGGGGCCTAACGGCAGGGTATCACCGGGTACACCGAGGAGTTCGAGTCTCGGCGATTACAGACTCAACGCTCCTGAGGTGAGACGATGACGTGCCAGCTTTTCCGAATCACACAAGAGTGTTGTTGTAAGGGTGTGTTCCGTTGGCTCTTGAGGTTTATGCGTTGAAAAAAAAAAAAAAGCGAATGTGTGTTCGAGAATGGCGTGGGACACGACGCGACGTAGTCTCATTCAAAGAGTGAGGTTGAAAAGGTGTAATCTCAGCAGGCACCAACAATATCTCCTTCTGCTTCTATGGGCGTCTTCTCTCTCGCCTTTGTATTGTGTAGCGAAAGTGGGGTTTGTTGCTTGTCAGTCGTGACTTTGTGAAGAAGATGATGGTCTGACAGCGGAAGTTCGTTTGACTTCCTACACCACGAGTGACTGCAGAGGAAAAAGTGCGGCACGGGATGCAATGCTTCTGCCGTGAAGCGTTTCACAATCTCGCCGGCATCAAGTTGAGATGGAGATGCAACTTGATTTTTCTCGAGGCGAAAAAAAGTGAGCAAGCGTCGTCGTTGTCATCGTCGTCGTTGTCATCGTCGTCGTCGTCGTCGTCGTCGTTGTCCAGGCGTCCATGCACAAGCAAGCCGCCCGCTGACTGTAATGGCCGGGAGGGGCGCCAGCTGGCACCAGCTGTCACCTGCACAAGGCAGCTGTCAGCTCAATTCGCCCGCGACGATCCGGGCTTGCTTTGGGAATTGAGGCGGCGAAATACTGTCGACATGGTATGAAGGAAGAAATCATATTTCAGCATAGGTCATAGCTTGGATCATCGCCCATGTAGCCGGCCACGAATTGCTGTCACCTGGAATACAAGAACAGCACCAAACTACCGTCATCCCATATAGTGCTTGACGCAGGAACGCCCCAGGCCGAGAGCTGGGCTTGCATTGCTTTGCAGTTCAATCAATCAAAGCCAAAGGCTCCTTCAGGCCGCAATATTTCATTTCAATGGGCCGATCTCAGTCGGGAGATTGAAGAGATTCAAGAGAACAACACCCGATCGCAAAGCCCGTTGCCATGCGCCGCGCATCGCGCTAACTAGCGCCATGCCATCATCGACATTGAGCAAGATTTCGCGTCGTGTCGTGATAGAGGCCTCTTCGTTGTACACCATCCGCGCTGCGAATCATTTTCTCCCATGTCGACTCCTAATCCTGTGCTCTCCATTAGCAACTAGCAACTAGCCAGACGGAGCGCGCCCTAGATGTTTTCTCTACGAACGACTTTGCCAGCATCTCGTCTCGTTCTCGGTCGCATTCGATCGTCATTTCAAATCGAGTTACCTCGTCTTAACTGTCAAATTTTCTATACGTTGCCGAGTCGCAGCATCTCTACCGCTACAATGCCTGCGAGGAAATCCAAACGCAAATCAAAGAGCCCGCCCCCAGTTGTGAATGGTGCCAGTGCCAAACGATTCAAATCTTCGAAAGGCTCTGGCCTGAGAGAACCACATCCCCTGGCTGGAGAAGCTGAGAAGCACGGCATTGTCCTTCGCAACTACTATCCTCCGGAAATGAGCAACAATCGCGCTCGCGCGTACAACAACAACGAGCTCCCACGGCCTATCGAGGACCTGATCTCTGCATTGGAGGACACGGCAGATAGCCGCAAAGCAATCCAAGTCAAAGATGCCGTGGTCCATTGGTTTAAAGCGGACCTGCGCTGCAACGACAACAGGTCCCTTGCTCTGGCGAGCGAGAAAGCAAAGGAGGCGGGAGTACCACTCATATGCATGTACATCGTCAGCCCGCAAGACTTCGAGGCTCACTTGACGGCCCCGATCCGCGTAGATTTTGTGCTGAGGACTCTGGAAATTCTCAAACAAGATCTTGCCAAGCTCGATATTCCTCTTTACGTTGAGACTGTGGATAAGAGGAAGGACATCCCAGACAGGATTCTAGAGCTCCTCGAGCGGTGGGGCAGCCGACATCTGTTCGCCAACATGGAGTACGAGGTGGATGAGCTTCGCAGGGAAGCGGCAATGGTTCGAGATCTTTCTGAGAATGGAAAAGCATTTGAAGTTGTTCATGATACCTGCGTCGTTCCTCCTGGAGAGTTAAAGAACGGATCCGGGAAGCAATATGCCGTGTACTCGCCGTGGTTTCGGACTTGGACTGCCCACATCCATGCCAACCTTGACCTTCTTGAACTATTTGAGCCGCCACACCCAAATCCGAGTTCAGCGAGGAAGCAGTTCGAAGATCTCTTCGCATGCAGCATCCCTGACGCTCCACCCAACAAACAGCTCGACAAGGACGAAAAGAAAAGGTACCATTCCCTCTGGCCGGCCGGAGAGCACGCTGCCCAGGAGAGGCTCCAAAAATTCTGTGACGAAAAAATCGGAAACTACAGTGACCAAAGAAACATCCCCTCGGACGATGGCACGTCATGCCTTTCGGTTCACTTAGCCAGCGGAACCTTGAGTAGTCGCACATGCGTGCGCACGGCAAGAGATAGAAACAAGACGAAAAAGTTAGACGGCGGCAATGAAGGAATCCGTGTATGGATCAGCGAAGTGGCTTGGCGCGATTTCTACAAGCACGTGCTGGTCAATTGGCCTTATGTTTGGTAAGTCAAATCGCCCTCTTCCTGAAGAAACCTCTTGCTCATTCAAAGTATTTCAGCATGAACAAGCCCTTCAAGCCCGAATATTCCAACATTAGCTGGTCATATGACCAAGACCATTTCGATGCATGGTGCCAAGGTCGTACCGGCTTTCCCATCGTCGATGCTGCGATGAGGCAAGTCAAACACCTTGGTTACATGCACAACCGCTGCCGCATGATCGTCGCCTCATTTTTAGCCAAGGATCTTCTCATCGACTGGCGCAAGGGCGAACGCTATTTCATGGAAAACCTGATAGATGGGGACTTTGCCAGCAACAACGGCGGCTGGGGCTTCTGCGCCAGTGTAGGGGTTGATCCACAACCGTACTTCCGGATTTTCAATCCTCTGTTGCAAAGTGAAAAATTCGACCCCGATGGCGACTATATCCGTAAATGGTTGCCAGAACTAAAGGACCTCACCAAGAAGGAGATCCATGACCCGTATGGTCGTGGAGCGGGCAGCAAAGCCCGGAAGAATGGATACCCAAAGCCCATTGTCGTCCACAAGGAGTGCAGGGATCGTGCGCTAAGCGCATACAAGGAGGGTATTGCGAATGGTATGTAAGATAGAGGCTGAGCCAGCAAATCGAAATAATCGTTGGATGTTTGATGCATCCGTGGACATGGGAAACGGCAATAAGAACCCCCGAAAATAGCATCTACATAATTGCCACGTATTCGCACAAATGTTTGACCCGTATCTGTACCATGGTGCTGTACTCATGTTACCACGGCTTTTTAAAGGCCAAGAGACTCAATCTGCGGCGTAAGGACTATCAGAGTAGCCTCAGAATCCTCGGTCAGGGAGAATTTGATGACGGATCACCAGGCCGAGGAGACTTTGGATAGCCGGAGGCAATCATCAATGCGTAAAAGACGACAAAAAAAAACGCACAAGCACTTGGACGCATCATGTCGAAAGGTCGCCAGGGGTTATGGAGATGTGTAATAATTGTCCACTTCACAACGACGTTTGCGCTCAATTCCAAGACGAGCAACAATTTGCCGAAAAAAAAAAAAGAATCCACCTTCATCACCTCAAGCGACCTTTCGACATGATTCTTGATATTATCGGATCTAGTCGAGTTCACCAAAAGAGTTTCTCATTTTGTTATATCCCATATTTGATGGATGCATTAAACCATTTTGATTTGCTGGCTCAGCCTCTATTCTCGTACCATTCGCCATACCCTCCTCGTATACCGTTCGATCCGGAATGTCGTGCAGCGCTGTCGATTTTTATTGTTTTTTTTTTTGTTTTCGCCCCTTGATTTCATCGTGTCTTCATCTTGAACGCGTTTAAACAAGAAATTTATCGCTGGGCGCTCCAAACGTTCTTCAACAGACCGTCACGCTGGGCGAGGCGGTTCATAGCGTCGTCAGACTCGCCCATGGCACGGACGAATCCGCACAGAGCGTAGACGTGGTTCTCTCCGGCGATGGCGCGACCGTTCTCGTCAACCTTGGCGATGGAAATCTGGACGGAGCCGTGGTCCTTGGCCTTGATGATGCGGTTCGTGGCAGAGCACTTGCGGGGGACGTAGCTAAAAAGGGAAATTTCATGTTAGCTTTGAGTTGAGGATCTTGGCGCTGTCATGACTGTTGCCGGGAATTCATACAGGTCCACGATCTCGCCACGGTCGTTCTCCATTTTGTCGATGTAGGGTTGACAGCGTTGTCTTTGGAGTTGGGTTGAGGTAGTTTGTCTGGCGGTGATGTGGTCGCCAAAAGTTCGCTTCCGAGATGCGCTACAAATTTGACATAGTCCAAGCATTTTCGTGCGGCGGGGAGGGCTTTTAGTGCGTCATGTGACGCGTCATATGACATCGTGTCGGTTTCGTGCAGCCCCCAGTCCCGTCACGACCCACGGTCGCAGTAGTTCCTTGTGGCTGACGCGGCGTGGTGGTGGCAAGGGTGGAAAGAGGCTAAGGATCCTTGACGCCCATATTTTGCGGTTGTCTTCAACAACAAGGGGCTCATTAAACGGCGTGCCCAAAGGAAAGCTCTTGTAGGAAGAGAGCCTCTATTATCAAGATTTTGCTGCTTTTTAGGGTTTTGAGATGCGCTTTGCGCTCTCAGACCCGACTCTACGGGATGATGGCGTCTCCCGATGTATTCCTGTCATCCCCCCTGCGCAAGTCGAGACAGTATATCGTTCCATCTTCTTCACCAGACTTGCCGCCTATCCAAGACTTGCTGCGTCGGGAAGCAAGGCGACCGGCTTTAGAGATTGAAGGAAATGCTACACCTGTACCGTTCACTGCCGATGCGACCTCGACGTTTTGTGGCGCTCGCAGACTTTGGAGATCGGCACAAGATGCGCATGCCAATCAAACCATCCCCTCGCGAGATCCGAGTCAACTCATCGTGATCGACGATAACGACCCGACAACGACTTCAGTCGGACCTGCTTCAAACAGTAGCAGCACCCCACGCCATAGACGAGGCTCTTCTAACCCGAGACCAGAGCTTAGATGCGAATCGAATCAACACCAGATGCAAGCGGAGGAGACTTTGGAAACGACACAACAGCCATGGAAAAGATTCAAATCCAACACTCCAGAAGTAATGGCTTCAGAAAATAAGACTCCAAAGAAGAAGACTCCAGAGAATGACGCAGTCAGACCTGCTGCGGAGCTGGAGCTTGCGTGTTTACATCCAACATCCTCCGCGGCTGATATAGCTATAGCTCTGGCCGATGATGCTAAGCGCACCTGTTCTCCAATGCAAGACTCGTTACCGCCGGCACAGCCTCGAGCTAGGGCATGGGACTTGGAAGAACCGCTTCGACTAGAGCCTGCTATGATACGCAGAAAAGACTGGACACCGCCAAAGCAGACAGCGACATGTGTCGGTGCTCCTGAGTCTTCAGCAGCAATCGACGGTAGCGTGCTTGACGACGAAGAGAAGACGAAATCCTTCGAGACGCTTCTCACTGCCTACAAGCGCGGTGGCGGTACCGTTGGTGAAATTGCATCGCCTCAGAGCGATGGCTCCGCGTCCAGGAAAAGAAGGCTGACGGGCGCTGAGTCCGTTCAGACCACTGTGGTACCACCAATACCTATTGCAAGTACAGTTGCTAAGAAAAGAGCACCCCGGAAAAAGGCGAGGACCATAACTGCTCTGGCGACAGCCGCATATAAGCAAGCGACCCAAGTTGACGGCGCGGACGCTGTCGAAGACGTGAGCCACGCATCGCCGTCATATCAGCAGAAAGCAGCGCGACCTCAAGCAAAAGCGAAGCCGCGGAAACGGCCCTCAAAGTCAAAGAAAAAGATTGAACCCCCGAAACCCATACTTTTATCTCCTGGAACTGCTCTAAAGCAAGTTGCCCAGCAGGATTTTGTCTTCGGGACGTCGAGCCAGTTGGCGGCAGAGCAGTCGCCGACGTTTCTGAGGGACCTACAAACGGCCATGGAATCTTCAAACCGGCTGGACGAAGTTGGCTATACCACTCCCCTGAATAGTGACTCGATCGAGCCTCTCGAGTGTCGGCCGAAACTGTGGGATGCTGCGGCGCGAGATGCCGACGGGGACCTGTTTGACGTGGAGGTGATCAACCTGATAGAAGATGATGCGTGCCCGTCACAGTCACTTGGGGATCCATTTGGGTATTGCAAAGGCGATGTGGGATTCAGTCCACAGCTTCCCCGCGCCGAACACGCCACCGGTGCCTCGAATGACGACGACGGAATCGTCCATCTCCCAGAGGTACTGCCTACTAGCTCGGAGAAGCTCCTCCCCGCGCCGGACATTGCCAGTGTGGACCGCCTCTCCGCCTGTCCTCCTTCGCCTGAATACGACGGTGAAACTTCTCGCCTGGCGACTCCTCTCGCAAAACACTACAACGTTGAGACGATGGCATCTCAACATCGGCCCAATGTACAGCTTCCGGCAATGTCAGACTCGCCGGCGGTCGCAATCAACAGCCCACGCCCAGCATTTGAAGACTACACGGACGCACAGCTTTCCACAGAGGTCTCACGATATGGTTTCAAACCAATAAAAAGGCGATCGGCCATGATTGGGCTCCTAGAGCAGTGCTGGCAGCAAAAGATTGGCCACACTGGGCATCAGGTCAGGACGAAGTCTACCGTTGCAACGGCGTCAGAGCGGACGACCTCGTCGTCTCCGAAGCGGCCCCGAGGGCGGCCACGGAAGGATTCAATAAGCGATTTTCAAGCACACAATCCTCCACCCTCTGCGCAGGTACCACCAGAGACTCCAAAGCGGCCCCGAGGACGGCCAAGGAAGGATTCAATAAGTGACTTTCAAGCACAAGACCCTCCACCCCCTGCCCAAGCACCAGAGACTCCCAAGCGCCCCCGAGGGCGACCACGGAAGGATTCAGTAAGCGACTTCCAAGCACAAGATCCTCCACCATCTGCTCAGGTACCAGAGGCTTCAAAGCGACCTCGTGGACGGCCCAGAAAGGGTTCGAGAACAAGTCCAAGCACAGCAAAGGTCTCCTCGACACGTACAACGACGCCTCGGCCGACGACAAAGCGAAAGGCAACATCCAAAAAGACAAAAAGTGCAAAGAAGACCGAGGTGGCCGATGCGCTCAGCTCAGCTCCACCCTCTCCGTCCTCGGCATCTTCCTCGCCTCGGAGGAGGGACATTGATCTGTCAATAACGCTCGACCGAGACGCGGGGCTCTCTCCGCCCATGGCCTCCGCGGATCCAGAGAGCAGGCTGTTCGACTGCATCACAAGGGCAATCACAACAGCCCCCCGATCCACTGTCGCCACGGAACCATCATGGCATGAAAAGATACTCTTGTATGATCCGATTGTGCTGGAGGATCTCACTGCTTGGCTGAACAGCGGACAGCTCACGCGGGTAGGCTGCGACGAGGAGACGAACCCGGCGGAGCTGAAGAGGTGGTGTGAATCGAAAAGCATATGCTGCTTATCGAAAATCAGCTTGAGGGGCAAAGAGAGGAAGCGATATTGATTTTGAGGGTGTGCGACACGAGAGAAGAGAAAAGCGGGCGGGCTCGGCAGCAAACGACGAAACGGACGACATGGTTGAATGGAGATGTCTTTTTTTTTTTTTTTTTTTTTTTTTTTTTTTTTTCGGGAGGGGTTTTTTTATTTTAGCGCGCACAAGAATTTGGATAGTGAGGATCAAGTCAATAAGATGGACTTCTTGGCAAGGTGCAGTCCATGTTCCATGCATGTCGAACGAGCCCGTGTTTCCACGTCTGTTTGTCCATCGGCGGCGACGGCAAGATGGGGCCATGTTTTGTTTGTCATGCCCTCACCCAACCCGCCGGCTTCGGACCTCGGCTCAAGCAGCCGGTTCCCGCCCATTGGTCGGGCCTCTCTCTCTCTCTCTCTCTCTCTCTCTTGCGAAACTCGAACAGTTCGACCAGCGCGGCCGCTCGGCCATTCGAACAACATCTGGTGCGTCTCTGCTGGCCGCACTCACACCAAGGCAGTACCGCCAATGAGGCGGCTTCTACACGTCCTGGCCAGACACCCGGCCCGTCGCCAAAGCGTCCCTGCTGCCACGACAAGCAGTCAGAGGACAACGGCAGCGGTGCTCGCGCCCCATCGTCCAAACCACCATCGCCGCAGCGACAGCAGTTCACGAGATGCGTCCTCAGCGCCGAGCCCCCATCCCGCAGCCGCGACCTCCCCGGGAGGCAAAGCCGGCTCCGGACAACAACATGAGCGAGAAGAAGCGCGTGCCAGCTCGTCCGTGATGCTCCTCTCAGCCACCAACGAGGTCCTCCTGCTGCGCCGGGCCGAGACCTCCTCGGCCTTTGCCTCGGCCTTCGTCTTCCCCGGCGGCAACCTCGATCCGTTCCACGACGGCCCGGTCCCGGCGCCAGGGAGCCCGGAGAGGCACACCGATGGCCCGGCGTACCGCATGGGCGCCATCAGGGAGACGTTCGAGGAGACGGGCATTCTGCTCGCCGTCCGGGACGGGGCGCTGGTCCATCTGTCGCCGGGGGAGAGGGATGAGGCGCGGACGCGGATCCACGGCAACAAGGTCCGGTTTGCCGATTTCCTAACATCTATTGACGCTGTGGCCGATACGGGTATGTTCGCAGCAAGGTGTGGTTTTTCTTTACGATTTGTTTCGTTGCCATTTGTTTTTTTTTTAAAAAAAAAAATCGTCAAGGAAGAAACGGAAGAAACGACGTGGATGGGATCAAGAAAAAAAAAAAAAAAAAAAGGGCTAACCTTTTTCTTTTCTTTTCTTTTCCCTTCTTTTTTTTTTTTTTTTTTTTTTTTTTTTGCCCTCCAAAATAACAGCCAACCTCATCCCATTTACCCGCTGGATCACGCCTCCTCGCGCCGCTAAGCGCTTCACGACTCAAATGTACATCTACATGCTCCCCATCTCGAAGGACATCTCGGTCCCGTCGGAGACGGTGGTGCCCACCTCAGACGGGGGCGTCGAACACACGACGGCGCAGTTCGCCCCCGCGCAGGACTTCCTCGCCCGGGCCGCCGACGGGTCCATCGTGCTGTTCCCCCCGCAGGTGTACCTCCTCGAGCTGCTCGGGCGGTTCCTCGCGCGGCCGGGGGGGGCGGACCGCGAGGCCTGGCCGGCGCACCACGCGGAGCGGCGGGGGGAGCTGATGTCGTTCCTGCAGAGGGGGGTCACCGCGGAGACGGAGGCCGGCAGGCGGCATGCCACGGCGGGGATCTCGTGGGCGGACAAGGTGATGAGCCCGTATGTGGTTCGGACGGGGCAGCCCGACGGGAGGGTCGTCATGGCGCTGGACAAGCCGGGGCCGGAGCTGGAGGGTGTCTCCGACCGGGGCGGCGACTGGGAGCGCGTCGTGCTGGTCAGGTTCGGGCAGGGCCCGGGGGGCGTCCCGTCGAATGTGGAGATTCGGACGAGGGATGAGGTTCTGGCGGAGGGGACGACGAAGGCGCGATTGTAGGAGAAGGAGGAGGAGCGTGGGTGGTAGTCGTTGGTCAGTGGAGGGACACACCCCCTCTCCTTTTTTTTTTTTTTTTTTTTTCCTTCCCCCTCAACTCCCTTTCATGCCATCGTGTGTTCATGAGAGATGACAGGTGTGTAAACGGTCCCTTGGCAACAGCCGGTCTTCATGTCTAATTTTTTTTTTTGGTTTGTTCTCGGAGAGCAGAAATCCCGCTGCGACGTGGTCCCTGCCATATCCACCTACCCATATCGAATATACCACGTATCTCCACGACGGAGCGCACATATCAACAGGGCGGCAGGGGATATAGAGGTTCCACCCGGACGTTACGATCCGATCAGATCACCTGAGGTCGGAAGGCACCACCTGAGCTGGGGTATCAGTGCAGTGAAACTCCGGTGTCCATGGAGCGCAAACCTTGGCTCCGTCGTGGGAAGGGGAAGAGGGGGGGGGGGGGGGGGGGGGGGTGTGTGTGTGTTTGTGGTTTATGTCGCCTTTCACTATATCAGGGTTAGGGTCATCTGTCACGGATTGGATCGAGAACAAGGGGTTAGGTTAGTACTACACTACATACTATGTACATAGTAGTAGAAAGAGAAAGAAAGACGCTTCCTGCCATTTTTTTCCCTTTTCCATGCGACCTGCAACCTTCCTGGTTGGGCAAGGCGCGCTCCCGGCCGCAGGATCTGCAAAGCACCTCTCAGGGCCAAGGTCGTGTTCTTGTCTTTAACCTTAAGTGATGTGTAGTCTCATTCGATTGCCGGGCAGGAAGGTTGGGTGAGCGACGAGGGACGATCGGGCCGGCCGGAACGGTCTGGAGAATATTCTTTTCTTCTTTTACATTTCACATGTGAATTGCAACATGTGCTGCGGTTCAACCCTCTTTTTTTTTTTTTTTTTTTTTTTTTTGTTCACTCGTGAAGGCATTGGGGAAAAAAAAAAGATAAATACAGGGTATCCCATCTCGTTTTTCGCACGATCCATATAGTTCAAGTTCAGTTTCTCGTCGTCAACGCCAGCAAGGTTCGCGCCCAACAAAAAACCAGTCACGCAAAACAGAAAAAAAAAAAGAAGAAGAAGAAGAAGAAGAAGAAATCAAACACATAAAAAAAAACCCATCCCTCTTCAAATCAAAACACAAATGATATCATCATGTACGACCTGACAGTAGCCGAAGCCATGGACAGGCCGCAGCAGCCAACTCGACGACACAGGCCGATGCTGGGTGGCTGGACGGGTCTGTGGCACCAACTACCGGCCGGGGAGGTCGATGCGTGCTTTTGAGCAAGTTTGCGGCTGGCGTGAATCCTTTCCCCCTCGTCTCGTCTAGGTTGTCGTCGTGTACTGAGAGAGAGAGAGAGAGAGAGAGAGAGGGTGGGGGACGAGGAAAAGAAGAGACGAGAAGAAGAACCGATCAGGTCTCTCTGCATGGGCATCGGCGTCGGCGTAACCGCGTGCGCATGATTTTTTTTTTCTTTCTTCCTACTTTGATGTTTTCTATCCACGAAAAAAAAAAAAACCTCCCGAAAAAAAAAAAAAAACCAACGATGCAATCAATCCACTTCATGACGGATCCGCCTTTCCGCATCCAAGACCCAAGGCGAGGCCAACCAAGTCCACCAGCAATAGCAACGCCTTTTAAGACGGTGATACGCCACACCTCTCTACGACATCCATCCTCCTGACCGTCAGCTCCAACAGCACACTCCCACAGGCACGGAATAAGACACGCCAGAAAAACAAAAACCACTCTCTCCAGGCCATGCTATCCAAGGCCCTCCTCCTCGCGCTGGCATCTGCCCACGCTGCCACAGCCCATTTTGGCCTCACTTTTCCGCCCTGGCGCTCCGACACACTCTCCGAGGCAGGCGAGGCAAAATACAGCCAATGGACCCACCCATGTACGCTGGAATTCCCTCTCTCCTCCTCTTTCCCTCTTTCTTCCGTTCAAGGCAAAAGAAAGTAAAACAAAAAACAAAACCTCACCACACTTGCTAATATACCACTCTCCTCCCTTAGGTGCCGGCGTCCCCTATAAAGAAGGCAACGTGACGGACTGGCCTCTCGCCGGCGGCTCCCTCAAGCTGGACCTCCACCACGCCTGGACCTACGTCTTCGTCAACCTCGGCCTCGGGGCCAACACGACAAACTTTAACGTCTCTCTGACGCCCGAGTTCTGGAATGTCACCGGCAAGGGTACTCTCTGCGTCGAGAAGCTTCCCGTGCTGCTGGACCTGCAGGATGGCGCCCTGGCTTCGCTGCAGGTCGTGACCGTGGGCGAGAGTGGCTCCGCGCTGTACAACTGCGCCGACATTCGCTTCAGGAAGGACGCCGCGGGCCCCGGAAACTGTACCACCTCGAGCGGCATGGCCGTGCAGAAGGTCGGGCAGCAACGGGGAGATGCGAGCTCGGCCGCCAACTCGTCTTCCAACGGCACCGTGGTCTCCGACAACAAAGCGAGTGCTGGCCTTGCCGTGGGCGCTGATCTGCTGGCCCTGGTGACCACCGTCGGACTGGTTTCTGCCTTGTCTCTAGGGTTGTGAGGATGGCCGAGGTGCACTATTAGCATTTTGCGCGTGTGAGTGAGAAGCGAAGTTGTCATTATTCCTCGATGTCTCGACGGAAAATGTTGGTTCCCCCTTCTCATGTCCCTATGTCTATATGAATTGAAGCCTTTTTTCTTTCTTTCTTTCTTTCTTTTTCGTTTTTTCTCTGTCGTCTTCCCTTTTCTCTTTTTCCATATAAAAGACGTGTATATATGGACGATTGGCAAGGGTGAGGAAGACAAACATGAAACTGCAAAATGATAAGAGGGCTTAATTGCCAAAAGTAACAATGAGCAAACAAACACAGCTCGGGGACATGACATGAATGCACACATCACATCATCCACAATGATATATAAGAGGGTATATAGAAGGTAAATCGCCCATCAAGGTTCTATCGTCATGTATCCATCCTGTATATCACCTGTCAGTCAGCCATAATTCTAGCATCAATATCGACCACATAGTAGCCACGGAGGGAGCAAGGCGATGGTCTCAATATCTCAACTCACCAATCGTGCAAATCATAAATCGGCTTTCGGATGGTCCCTCGCCACAGAAAGTGCATGCCGAAGTAGGAAAGAGAAGTATCCAAACAACATCAGATAGAACGATACATATGTGAAAAAAAGTGGATTTTTTTTCTTTCAAAATTTCACGAGGACAAAAAGAAGAAGAAAAAAATAGATGATTAAAAAAAAAAAAGGACTGGGCCATGTCGACTTGCAAAACGCACATGTCCAAAAAGATTCATTCAACAATCCTTATAGCTGTCATTCAAAAGGTTGTGGTGTTAAAAAAAAAAAAGGGAAGATTATCCGGTCCGAACTGGAACGGACAATAGTTCGCGTAGGAGCTCCGTCGTGGTGATGCGATGATTTGGATTCGCTGTCAACATCTCCTTGACCAGACGCTCCAGGCGGTCCTCAGGGTTGAGCCCCTCCCTGGCCTCAAACACCTCCTCCAGCCAAGCACGCATCTGACTCACGGCGGGGTGTCCGTTGCCGTAGTGCTTGTGCGGCGCGTTGGGATTGTTGATGCCGCCGATATGCCAGTAGAGGGGCTTGGGATGCCGTCTGCTGGCTCGACTCTCGGGATACGTCATTTTGCCGAGCACGTATAGCATCGTCACTCCCAGGGCCCACACGTCGGAGGCTGCACCGCGCAGCTTGGTCCCTATGAATTCGGGCGGCATGTAGTATGGTGTTCCTCCGCTCGACGGCGAGATGGTGGCCGGTGTCGACAGCCCAAAGTCGCAAAGAACGGCGCCTCTCTCGGGCGAGTACAAAATGTTGGCCGGCTTGATGTCATTGTGAACAAGTTTCCGGCTGTGGATGTACCCGAGAGCGCTGGCACTGCCGCGAAGGATTCGCAGAGCGTCGTCCACCCCCCCCTTGAAACAGTCGTCCTGCGGGTTTCTCCATCGATTCTCCGTCGCCAGATTTTTTGCTTCAATATGCTCCATGTACAAGGACAGGTATCTCGCATCTCCTCCGTGGAAACGCACAATGGACTCATGCTCCAGGTTTTCGTGGCTGCGGAATTCACGAAGCCACATGTCGGCCTGGCGTATGACGTTCCGTTCATGCACATATGGCACATCGCCTGCATTGGCCACCCGAGTTTTGAGAACCTTGACGGTGACAATGGTATCGGGAATGCGCGAATGGACGGCCGCGTACACTTCTGACAGAGCTGTGGACGCTATCAGCTCTCCCCTTGTCAACTGGTATTCATCGAGTTCGCAGGCGCCAGAGACAGCAACGGTCTCGTCTTGTTCCGTGTCCAGGAGCGCGTGTGCGCTGGAGGTGGAGAGGTGCTTGCTCTTCTGCTCGTTCGGCAGGGGAAGCACAGACGACTCGGCAGTTGGACGGAAGAGCAGGATTACTCTGTCGTCTGCTTCCTGATGCGAGGAATCCAAGATCCGGCGTTTGGTTCCCTTTTCCTCGGCCTCCGGACACCGGGGTCGCTTCAGACTTGAGCTTCTGTTGAACCTTGCCAAGGACGTTGGCTGATGGGTGGGAGCAGATCGCGGTGGATAGACTACAACAGGTCGCTTTTCGAGGAGACGAAAGTCCAAGACGGCAACACCACGTACTTTGATGCGCCACGTGCCGGGCCGCAATGCCTTGGCAAGACCTGGATTGATGGTGTGACTGTCATCGGAAGACGGACTGTTGGGGGGGGACAGGGACGCTTTGCCAAGTGAGATGGGAACATCAGACTTGTTGAGCAATATGACCTGATCACTGGCGGGATCGTAATACAGCTCGCACCATAATCCCGGACGAGGACAGTCGTCGTGATATTCTCCCGGTATACGGACAGAAAACTTGGCATCTTTGGACGTTTGAGACACAGCCAGCACCCTGTGCTCGGCATAATCAGTCGAGGCAACTTGGGCGCGAAGGGCGAGCCACTGGCAACTGCCGCTAGCTGGACTGAAGGAGCGGGTGGTTTCGGGGCTGGTGAGAGGGCGTACGAGAATACGGATACCCTGTCTGTGGTGATGATCCTCGAGCTGCAAGATATCGAGCGGGACATGCTCGCCGGCGGTAAAATAACCAGGCTCCTCAACCCGGATGCCCTTGTAGCGAGCATCAAGCTCGGACTGGGAGATGGGCTCGGTCCGTTCCTCAGAAAGATGCTCCGAAGAGTCCTCAGGTCCAGGCTCGGCCGCCGCCATGAGAAGAGGTTGCCGACGACGTCGCGGCGAGCGTGTCCATGCGGCGTTGAAAAATTGACGAGATAGGAAGTCAGAAAGAGCACCGTTGACAAGACGAAGACGAGAAAAGGCCGTAGTGGTGGTGGTGGTGGTGGTCGTCGTCGACGTCGTCGTCGTCGTCGTGGCGGCGGCGGCGGCGGTGGTCTCTGACGGGAGGATGGCGAGGCGGGGCGGGGTGGGAGTCCCAGTCCCAGTCCCAGTCCCAGCCCCAGCCCCAGTCCCATCGACTGCAGCAGGACGTGCTGACATGCGAGTGGCAGTGGTGTGGCAGTGGTGTCAGGCGTGTGGGCGGGCGAGCGGGCGGCTGGACGGCAGCTTACGACGAGGGCCCGAGCCAGGTTGGCTGGTTGGCTGGCTGGCTGTGCTGACTTGCTTGGCTGCTGGAGGGCTGGAGGGCTTCGGTGATGGCGGTTGCAGTGGCCGTCGTTGTTGGCTGCAATGATATCCTTGCGATATGCGAGTGAGCGGGTCGTTTGGTTTCAACTTGCTTTGTCTTCCACCACGTCGCTGCGATGTCGCCAAGGGAAGAAACAAATGTCGAAAAGGGAAGATAACAATGCTGGCCAGCCGCGATCCATCATGGCTGGCCGCGGCACGGAATAAATGCAGGAACGCGATGGCCCAGGCCATGAGGCAAGACGTCCCTCTACCCTTCAGGTGAGATGCGCAGCTGAGGACTTTGTCGCCTGTCAGCAGCTGCCAGGCCAGCTGACGAGATTGGGTGCCCAGGCGCACGGGAGATCTGCCTCACCTCATGGGTCGGCCATGCACAGCCCCGGCCTCAGGAGGGAGGAGACTCATCGAGGGAAAAAATGGCAGCAGGCGACTTGGAGACTGGTGACGCCTCTCCATGCTTCTCCATGCTTTTCCCACAGGCGCCTGCAGTTAGTTGTCTTCCCTTCTTCTTGGCCTCGAGACTGGGAGGGATGTGGACGGATGTGGACGAAGACGCAGGCCAAGGGGGCTCCCGGCCCAGGCGAATATGTAGTTCTTTTGGCGAGCCCCTTGGTGACTTGACGCGTGATTTTATTCCTTTTCGACCAGAGGCATCAGAGTGAAATCCCGAGATAGAACCACAGCCAGATTATTCACAAGATGCAAGTGGTAAGTGGTGAATGTGGCCCGAGGCACGTGACGGCTTCATCCTCACTTGCTTACCTAAGGATGTTTTTGTTGTTTTGCTCATACGAGGTTGACGTCAAGCTCCGTCGGAGGTTAAAGAGGTCAACAATGGCTGACTTGTCTGCTGTCTGTCGTAACGGTTGCGTCTTCGTTTACAAACATGCAAGAATCAGACAGGTCAGATGGCAACATCCCCGTGTCCAACTCTCACATATGGGCTACGTAGTAAGGAGGAGTGGGGGGGGGGGGGGTCGTCGGCCCAATGACGCCATGGCTGACATCCGAATATGCATGCATGCCCTCAGCCCTCAGTCGATGAGTTTTCAAAACTGTAAAATCCACTCTGTGCTCAGGGCCAATCACGTATCCACAAGCCACTGTTGTGTGACTTGGTCCGTGTCACCACCCCGACGCACAAACAGCGCTTGTTTGATGCAAGCAAGAGTACAGCCCGACATGGCGTCCAATAGTTTCCCATTGTCGGCCTTTCTGTATGCATGTGTCTCCACCAGGTAGGTCCGCCAAGCAGGACTGAGAGATGACCCACAATGAGCAAGCTTGGACCCACAATGTTTTTTTCTGTATACTTCGGCACCCCCCTTCCCCGTCCTGAGTCTTGTTCGTTCTCCTCAATACGCATACACAGATAACACACGCCCTTCACCAGGGCGACCAAGACGCCTCATACTCCCAGAACCGCATACTCTCAGAACTGTTGTCGCCAATAGACCATCACGATGAACCCGAGGGGTAATGCTGGCATCTGAGCGTGCTCGATATGCCGACCGCACTTCAGACGCTACGCATCACGCATCTGTTTTAATGTTTGAAAGGACCTTACTTTTTGTCCTTGTCGTCT
Organism: Claviceps paspali; assembly: GCA_013435705.1. Classification (NCBI taxonomy): domain Eukaryota; kingdom Fungi; phylum Ascomycota; class Sordariomycetes; order Hypocreales; family Clavicipitaceae; genus Claviceps; species Claviceps paspali. Next base: position 91,971 of record JABAEC010000078.1, on the reverse strand, counting down.
TGGCCGGTCGACCTTCGATCGAAGCCAGCAGTCCTCATCACCCTCTATGGAAGATCCAACCAGGGCCTGGCCGGCCTGGAAGTTCGGCATGAAGAGAGATGATCTCTTCACCACGCTCCATGATCAGTACAACACCTTTCTCTACACTATCCAAGACCCCGAAGCGTTTCACCACGACGTATACGAAATCTCACGCGATGCCGACACTGCCGGCGAGTTCCACCGGATGATGGCTGATCGGCGGCAGATGCGCCTTCGAGAGCTGAGTGAGTCCATGGCGGCTCTTGCTGTCGAGATCATTGCCAACCCCAAACTCATGGGCTCTAAGCAGTGGGATCGTGCACTGCAGCTTTTTCGGACAAAGTCGTATGACTCCATCGTTCGCTACTTTGCAAGCTATCTCCCTGATGAATACCTCGACCGCGATGACACACACTCCACCACCGCCTCTTCATCGTCATCCTATTCCGAGGCTGACAGTCTGAGCACCGCCGACAGCCTGAGCACTGCCGACAGCTGCGTCGACCAAGGATTCCTCACTCTGGCGGACCATGATTTCTTCCCCGACGGTCCCGTCATGACCAGCGAACCTGACCCCATCGACAGTGACTGTCTGGATGCTCATCGTGCTTGCAAATCCTTTTCACCTCCGCCCTCCGAAGCGTCACACTCGGAGGCTTCTGCTGCCTCCTCACCACCATCAGACATATGCTCCGACGACCTCTCAACGCATCCTCCTTCACCTTCTGCATCATTCTGCGGCTCCGAATCTGGACGTCTTATGCCCGACCCGATTTGCCAGCGGTACATCGGTGCAGGGTTTGAGATACCACACTGCCAAGGATGTGATGTGACTGACATTCTGGCCTCCGACACAGCCGTTGGCGGCCAGTTCGTCGATGACGAAAACAACAAATGCGGCGGCATCTCGCAGCGCGATGGTCGCGACGCTAACGGTTTTCATAACGATGAATACGAAGACGATTTTCCTACCACACAATACCCCGATGATGATTTTCCAACCACACAATACCCCGACGACGACGATTTTGACGACATTCAGTTCTCCAGTAATTCATATGTGCACGCTACCTTTGATTCAGACAGTCCTACATCCCGCGCTGAAGCACCATTTCATGAACACCTCGAGCTCTTCAACATGGTGTCACGGAAAGTACTCTCATCAAAGTCGCTTTCAAATGGCCGAGGAACTGTAAGTCCGCCACGGGATGTACAGAGGAGCCCGGAGGAGTCGTCGAGTAGGATTCAAAAACCTGTGTACGAGTCTCCCAAAAAGCGGCGAGCGGCCGCCAAGAAAGGTTAGTGCTCGAGATCAATCTAGCTTGCTGCGTATATACCTATTTTTTCACCTGTATATATTTTCGGCGCGCGTACATGCTTGTACACTAGACAGATTAGTACCCATGGCGTTGATTCACTCTCTCCCTCAAGCCTTCTGTAGATGTTATGTCATGATGTTGTGCGTTAGGCACAGTCTGGTGATGGACCTGTTCACCCTTTGAACTACAATAAAAGATTTTCATCCAATTTCTTCTATTGCTACCATTTTTCATGTCCTAGCTAAGTTTCATGAGATGAAGACCTGTGCCGTGGAAATTTTGAGTTAAGCACAAGGCAAGCCAGTCCATTTTGCCTCAAAAGCTACGTAATAGCGCACAGCATGAGCTCAGAAAAGATATGACGGCACGAAATTCAGTATAGAAAATGGCGAATAAGACACGAAAGCGCAACCGCCTAAAATGAGAATATAAAAAGTTCCAATGTCGATCACGATGGCGACCTGTTCAGGTAGAGCTGATTTGGAGCTCGTCACTTTCCTGTTTCTCATTTCGCAGATGAGAGTGGCCGGTACGTTTTTTTCTGAACTCGCCTTTTCAAAGGGTGCACGATGCAGACGATCTGACATAACTCCTTTCGTGGTTGCCGCCGTCGCTGCCATTTGATCCTGACTACGTCAAACTCCTTTGAACGAGCGTCTTGGTCTCAACGCCAGCGGTGTCGACAGGTTCGACGTAATTTGGGGGAAAATTGACCTTTTTTGGGAAAAAAAAAAAAGACGAATGAGTGGCTTTACTTTGCTGTGAGACGGCCAGCTTGCATACATTTCATACAATCAGCGCATCTTCAGCGCCAAACCGGACCACGAAGCAATTGATCTGCGTTTAAAGCTTTACCAAGTGTGAATGCAGTTTGTCATTCGGTGGACGAAAAAGCCATCGATGGAACGTTTTTTTTTTTTTTTTTTTTGGGTAAACCTTGAGATTCAATCACAGAGAGAAAATCTTGGACCGATTGGCCAACGGTCTGAGTCTTTCCCAAAGAGTCTGTACTCAAGTGGAGAAATCCCATCGAGGGTTGAGGGTTGAAGACTGATGGTGGTGTTTGCATAACATGTGGTGGAAGGAGCCCATTCAGAACTCTCGAGACCAACGTTCCGAACGTGATGCTGACCGAGACGCGGAGAGTATGGGGATGGCGCTGTTCCCGTGTCCCATCGATGATACTTGCGCAGCCACCATCATGCTCATGAAAATGTCGAGCATTTTCAAGACTTCAAGACGTCGTTGCCATATGTCAGCCAGTACTTAGTAGTAGTAGTAGTTGTCCAGCAGCCATCGTTGTTACAAAGTCGGCCGTTTGGGGTTTGAAGAGGGAAAGTGTGTTGTTGATGCCTGAGGCCTCAAGGCACCAACCGTTGTTGTGGCGTAGCTTTTGATTTTTGCTGTGCGACAAGCAGCCTTGTTCCCATGCGCCATGCCCCCACCCAGCCTCCACCCCGGCCCGAGCGGGACCAACCTCACTCAACCTCACATCTTCTTCGCAAATCGCACGCGAAATCAACCACGCGCGTCTGACCAATCGTGTTTGCACCGCCAGCCCCGAGCGCAACACCCCACATTGTCGAGAACGAAAACAAAAAGACTGGGCATCTTTCCATCATCGTCATCTTCTCGTCGATATCGCCCGTCAATCCGACCCCGTCTGGTTTCCAGTCGAGGCGACCCTCTCCGAACGTCGCGAAGCTCGCAAAACCCCTCCGAGTATCTCATACGTTGTTCAATTGTCCAGAAGGGAGCGCCGAGACTGTTGAGCCTTCTCATCGCACAAACCCTCGCCTCTCCTCGGCTTTCCTTGAGCATCGCGCCAGACGTCTTCAGACACCTGTTCAATCGCATAGGGCCATCTTGCTCTCGCGTGGCATCTTTCGCGGATCGCACCATACACTCTTCAGAGATCCTCCCCCTTCCCGACCACCATGTACAATGCCGCCTACACTTTTGGCAATCCGGCCTTTAATCAGCCCGGCACGCCACAGCAGCCCCAACAGCAACCACTGCCGCAAGGGCAACCGAACCCCCAGATGATGTACAGTCAACAGCAGCAGTTTGGCGGTATGCAGCAAGGAGGCTTCAATGCTGGAGCTACTCCTCAGATGATGCAAGGCATACCGGCTGGCATGATGCAGAATCCAGGGATGCCGGGCATGCCTCCCAATGGACAAAGTAAGTTTTCCTCCTCTTGATGGCGACCGACGTACGGATTCCTTTTTTTCTTTCTCCGAAACATAACTCGTCGTGCACTGGAAACAGCTCAGGGCAAGATGAGAGCCGAGTCATTATTAACAGACGAGAATCGCAGTGCCTGGATACCCTCAGCAGTTTCCTGCTGGAGCATACGGTCAGATGATGCCGGCAGGCGTACCACAAAACTTTGCACCAAACAACTACATGATGGCAGGCGGTATGCCAGGATTTCCGATGAACCAGACGGGCATGAACCCTCAGCAGATACAAATGATGCAGAGAATGCAAGCACAGCAGGCGGCGGCACATCAGGCAGCACAGCAGCATCAGCAGCAACAACAACAGCAGCAGCAGCAGCAGCAGCAGCAGCAGCAGCAGCAACATCATCACCAACAACCTCATGTGCAACAGCAGCAGCAACTACAACACCACCAACAGGCACAGCAACAGCAGCAACGTCACCAACAGGCACAGCAGTCGCAACCGCAACAAATACAGCAGCCGCCTCAACAGCAACAACAGCCGTCTCTGCAACCACATATGAATTCGGGCATGTTGCAAGTTGCCACTCCGCAGAGACCTCCAAGCGTAGCCCACGGCACGCCAACGAATGCCATGCATCAGCCGCCACCACAGTTCAACCATGCTCCGCAGCTCCAAAACCAAACTCACACGCCACAAAATTTCCAGCAGACTTCTGCCTCGGGCGCACCGCAAACACCCACCTTCTCGGCTAACCAGGGGGCTGGGATAAGCCTTCCAACAGCAGCAACACCAGTGAGCCCTGCTGCCGAATCCTATGAGAAGGAGAGGTTCGCACTGCTACTGGATATCAATCATGAGCTACTCTATGAGTCAATACAGATTCAAAACACGCAGCAAGAGCTGAAAAAGGAGAACGCTCCGGCAAGCGGCAATCCAGCAGATCGAAAGCCAACCGAGGAGGAAAATTTGTTTCAGCAAGATTACCTCCAGTATGAACCACTGACATACACCGAGAGATGCCATTGTGCTGACATTTTCTTCACAGCTGTATGAGACGGTTACAGGCAAACCTGACTTACATGGCTGCGCTGGCAGACCGTAAACCCGAGCTCAAGGCCCCCCCGTGCCCGGCATATCTCAGTGCTCCTCCTCTGAATCTGTCTCTGAAGTTGAGGACGACACCTTTTGCACTTGAAGGCCAGGATGCAAACATTGATGTTGTGGCGGATAGGAAGGAACGAGACAAGTTAATAAAAGACTTGTATTTCAGACTTCAAGCCGTATTCCCCGGATTTGATCCCAAGAAGGAACCCGTTTATCGCCTGCCGGGACCAGGGCAAAAGCTCGGACCGCATGGTTCAAACCAAGCGAGTCCTACTGTCGTACAGAATCCGCAGATGCCAAACATGACAATGCCGCCTGGTCATCCCGGCATGATGGGATGATGAACCATGACAGCTATTGCAAGCTGTTGCTTATGAATGAAAAGAAGAAGAAGAAAGAAGAAGAAGAAGAAGAAGAAGAAGAAGAAGAAGAAGAAGAAGAAGAAGAAGAAGAAGAAAGAACTCGACACGGGTTTATTTACCACGGAATGACCCTTGACGACGATGACGATGACGACGACGACGACGGCAAAGTTCAGCATACCAGGAATAGTCTGCGTGTCGTCTTTTCTCCGAGCTCCCTTTCAACACAAGGCGTTATTGGTATTTAAAAAAAAAGTTGGCTCTGCTATGGTTCGGTATTGCTTTCTTCTTTCTTTTCTTTGGTCGCAATAACGTGGCAAAGGGGGCGAGGGTGGACTACTACACCAGATACCTGCTACTACTTAGTACCTACTACTACTACCTATGGTAGTACCTGGGTAGAGAGAGACAACCCGCGGATGTGCAATGCGCAATGCACAAAAGCCATCACAATTTGCATTAGGACATTGATTACGACGAAGCTGACGTGATGGAAATTGGAGACTTCTCATGATGTACTTTTTGCTTTTCGGAGCAGTTGATCTGCCGTAGTACCACCCGCCCACCACATCATAAATACATCATACTAGTAAATACAGCCACATCCCCTCTCACACCCTGCCATGGTCCGGGGCAGAACCACTTTGGATCGAACAATGTGCGCGGGCCTTTAGCGATTGGCAGCTCGCTGCAGAAATTAAATTAGGGTCATGACGCAAATGGGATTTGATCGTGCGGGGTTACGAGTGTTACTACGTATGCCGGCAGATGCAGATGCTGTGTAGTGCCTCCAATCTCGTTCCCTGAAACGGTTTCAAAGTGCTGCTGCGCGACCGCAATTACAATACACGTCCCGGATGTCGCAATTGTGCGAATGACTCTACGTGTGTCACGCGGACACCAAGATTCCTTAAGAGCTATAACGATATATAAATTGTACAAGGGGGGGGGGATGAACGTGCGGACGCTGCTGCAGCTCGACTTCTGAATAGCAGAACTCATTATGAAGTCATTAGTAAAGAAATACCCTTTTCGGTTGTCGCGCTGTTCCATGGGTCCGTGACGTTTCACGGCTTCACCGTAAGTTTTCAGCGTAGAGACGGACATGAGGGGGGCACGCAACGTGAGGCAGGGCCGGGCAAATCTTTTTGTTTTTTTTTTCTGCCATTGACCAATAAACATGCCCCACGGGGACCCACTGGTACTAGACCACGCCGATGCAGCAAGGAACCAGAACCAGTGGGTAAGGAAATAAGTCGTCACAGGCCAAAAAAAAAAAAAAAAAATCAAGTGCCCCTCGCCTTTTAACCTCCGCACACAAACCTTTTCCTCGACAGGGAAGCAACAAGAGAAGATCAACACTGTCTCCTCCGTTGATTGTGGCCGATGATTGAGAGGTAACGCTTGACACCTGTCCAAGAAAGCTCTGAAAACGAGTTTTCTTGCCCAGCTGTCGCTAGCAGATCCAACCGCATCCAGAGCGCCGCCCTCTTGGAGCAGAATTGTGCTGTTTCTGGCCCCGCCAAATCCTGATTTTCTTCTTATTGTTCTTCTTGTTCTTCGTCTTCTTCTTCTTCTTCTTCTTCCTCTGCTGCTGCTTGTTCTTCTTCTCCCCCCCCCCCCCCCCCTCTCCTTCCCTCTCTCCCTTCTCCACTAAGCTCGACACTTCAAACCACATAACCCGCTTTCAAAATGGCAGTAAAGGCGCTGCCGCCCTCCTCGGCGCAATTTTCGAGCGCCAAGGACGAAGGCCTCGCCTGCCTCGAGCTCGAAGATGGCTCCGCCTACACTGGCTACAGTTTCGGAGCCTCCAAGAGCGTCGCTGGAGAGCTGGTCTTCCAGACGGGCATGGTGGGATATCCCGAGTCCCTGACCGACCCCTCGTACCGCGGCCAAATCCTCGTCATCACCTTTCCGCTTGTTGGAAACTACGGCGTGCCTTCGCGCGAAACCATGGATGAGCTGCTCGGCGACCTGCCCGCTCACTTCGAGTCCTCCCAGATTCATGTTGCTGGTGTTGTCGCAGCCTCATACTGCGGCGAAGACTTCTCTCACTTCCTGGCCACGTCGTCTCTGGGCACCTGGTTGAAGGAGCAGGGCGTCCCCGCCATGTATGGTGTTGATACCAGGGCCCTGACCAAGAAGATTCGGGAAAAGGGCAGCATGCTGGGCAAGATGAAGCTCCAGATCAACGGCACCGAAACCAAGGGAGTTGCCGAAGGCGCCGTCACGAGGGACGCGTCTGCGCAATTCGCCGAGGTTGACTGGGCGAACCCGAATGAAAAGAATCTCGTGGCTGAGGGTGAGTTCCATCCACCCCGTCGTACTCTGACATGGCTTGTCGTCATCCTCGTGCTCATCCCTCTATTCTTTACCTGTAGTGTCCATCAAGACTCCCAAGTTGTATAAGCCGCCCACCTCTGTGGCCACTCGCAAGCATCCTTCGGGCCGACCCATTCGTGTTTTGTGTGTCGATGTTGGTATGAAATACAATCAGCTCCGCTGTTTCCTCAAGCGCGGAGTCGAGGTCATGGTCTGCCCCTGGGACCATGACTTGGTCAAAGAGGCCGGTGATGAGTATGATGGCCTCTTCCTCTCCAACGGACCTGGTGACCCCTCGATTCTTGACGTCACTGTCAAAAACATACAGGACGTCATGGAAAAGAACAAGACGCCCGTCTTCGGCATTTGCTTGGGACACCAACTGCTCGCCCGTGCCTCTGGTGCCAAAACCAGCAAAATGAAGTTCGGTAACCGCGGCCACAACATCCCCTGCACAAACTTGATCACCGGAAAGTGCCACATCACCTCTCAGAATCATGGCTTCGCTGTTGATGCCAACACACTGCCTGTTGGCTGGAGGGAGTTGTTCGTCAACGCCAACGACGGCAGCAACGAGGGCATCATGCATGTTGACAAGCCCTACTTCAGCGTTCAGTTCCACCCTGAGAGCACGCCCGGTCCTCGCGACACGGAGTTCCTGTTTGATGTCTTCATCGACACCATTGTTGCCTGCACGGAAAACCCAGCTCTCCTGCAGCAACCCGTCAGTTTCCCTGGAGGCACCGTTGAGGAGAATGAGAGACTACACCCTCGCGTTCATGTCAAGAAGGTCCTCGTCCTTGGCAGTGGTGGCCTCAGCATTGGACAGGCCGGTGAGTTCGACTACTCTGGCAGTCAGGCCATCAAGGCCCTCAAGGAAGAGGGCATTTACACGATTCTCATCAATCCCAACATTGCCACCATTCAAACATCAAAGGGTCTCGCCGACAAGGTGTACTTCTTGCCTGTCAACGCCGAGTTTGTGCGCAAAGTCATCCACTACGAACGGCCGGATGCCATCTATGTTACTTTCGGCGGTCAGACCGCCCTGCAGGTAGGCATTCAGCTCAAGGATGAGTTTGAAGGCCTGGGAGTCAAGGTCTTGGGCACTCCCATCGAAACCATCATCACCACGGAGGACCGTGAGCTTTTTGCCCGCTCCATGGACTCCATTGGCGAGAAGTGCGCCAAGTCAGCATCTGCCTGCAATGCCCAAGAGGCCCTGCATGTGGTGAAGGATATCGGCTTCCCCGTCATTGTCCGCGCCGCGTATGCCCTCGGTGGCCTGGGCAGTGGCTTTGCCAACAACGAGGATGAGCTGCTTGATCTCTGCAACAAGGCCTTTGCCGCCAGCCCTCAGGTGCTGATTGAACGCAGCATGAAGGGATGGAAGGAGATTGAGTACGAGGTTGTCCGAGATGCGCAGGACAACTGCATCACCGTGTGCAACATGGAAAACTTTGATCCTCTGGGCATTCACACAGGCGACTCCATTGTCGTTGCTCCTTCGCAGACTTTATCCGACGAAGACTACAACATGCTGCGGACGACCGCTGTCAACGTCATTCGTCACCTCGGCGTTGTGGGTGAATGCAACATCCAGTATGCTCTGAACCCATTCTCAAGGGAGTACTGCATCATCGAGGTCAACGCACGTTTGTCTCGTTCCTCGGCCTTGGCCTCCAAGGCCACGGGCTATCCTCTGGCTTTTATCGCTGCAAAGCTGGGCCTTGGCATTCCTCTCAAAGAGATCAAAAACTCGGTCACAAAGTCCACGTGCGCATGCTTCGAGCCGTCCCTGGACTACTGCGTCGTCAAGATGCCCCGATGGGACCTTAAGAAGTTCACTCGTGTGTCTACGCAGCTGGGCTCCTCCATGAAGAGCGTTGGCGAGGTCATGAGTATAGGGCGGTCTTTCGAAGAAGCCATCCAAAAGGCCATTCGATCGATCGACTTCCACAACCTGGGATTCAACGAGACCCCCGCGTTAATGTCCATTGACGATGAACTCCAGACTCCCTCGGACCAGCGTCTCTTCGCCATCGCAAATGCCATGCACGAGGGCTACTCGGTGGACAAAATCTGGGAGATGACCAAGATTGACAAGTGGTTCCTGCGCAAGCTCAAGGGACTGAGCGACTTTGCCAAGGACATGAGCCGGTACACCACAAAGGACATTGTTCGATGCCCTGATCTACTCGTCCAGGCCAAGCGTCTCGGGTTCTGCGACCGTCAGCTCGCCAAGTTCTGGGATTCCAACGAGATTGCCGTTCGCCGCATGCGACTCGAAGCCGGTATCCGGCCCTTCGTCAAGCAGATCGACACGGTTGCCGCCGAGTTCCCGGCCTTCACCAACTACCTCTATCTCACCTACAATGCCAGCGAGAGCGACGTTTCGTTCGACGACCACGGCGTCATGGTTCTGGGCTCTGGCGTCTACCGTATCGGTTCCTCGGTCGAGTTCGACTGGTGCTCTGTTCGCGCCATCAGAACCCTGCGCAGCACCGGCTTCAAGACGATCATGGTCAACTACAACCCCGAAACCGTCAGTACCGACTACGATGAGGCCGACAAGCTCTACTTCGAGAACATCAACCTGGAAACCGTCTTGGACATTTACCAGCTAGAGGCCGCCAGCGGTGTTCTTGGAGCCATGGGCGGGCAGACGCCAAACAACATTGCCCTGCCCCTCCACCGAGCCGGCGTCAAGATCCTCGGCACCTCGCCCGAGATGATCGACATGGCTGAGAACCGGTACAAGTTCTCTCGCATGTTGGATCGCATCGAGGTCGACCAGCCCATGTGGAAAGAACTCACTAGCTTCCCCGAGGCCCGGGAATTCTGCAACGCCGTCGGCTACCCAGTGCTCGTGCGGCCATCGTACGTGCTTTCCGGTGCCGCCATGAACACGGTGTACTCGGAGAAGGACCTGGAGAGCTACCTGGCGCAGGCTGCCGAGGTTTCCCGCGAGCACCCGGTCGTCATCTCCAAGTATATTGAGAACGCCAAGGAGATTGAGATGGACGCCGTGGCCAAGGACGGTGTGGTTGTCGGCCATTTCATCTCGGAGCACGTCGAAAACGCAGGTGTACACTCTGGCGACGCCACTCTGATCCTGCCGCCTCAGGACCTGGAGAAGGCTACCATTGACAGGATCGAAGAGGCCACGCGAAAGATTGGTGCTGCTCTCAACGTCACCGGCCCCTTCAACATCCAGTTCATCGCCAAGGACAACGACATCAAGGTGATTGAGTGCAACGTTCGTGCCTCTCGATCCTTCCCCTTCGTCTCCAAGACCATGGGAGTAGACCTGATCGAGATGGCCACCAAGGCCATCATGCACCAGCCTTTCACGGAGTACCCGGCCACCACCATCCCGCCGGACTGCGTGGGTGTCAAGGTGCCTCAGTTCAGTTTCTCACGTCTCTCCGGGGCTGATCCCGTCCTGGGCGTCGAGATGGCATCCACCGGCGAGGTTGCCTGCTTCGGTGTTGACAAGTACGAGGCTTACCTCAAGGCGCTTCTGTCCACCGGCTTCAAGATCCCCAAGGCCAACATCCTCCTGTCCATCGGATCCTACAAGGACAAGGGGGAGCTGCTCCCTTCGATCCAGAAGCTGCAGCGCATCGGCTACAAGCTGTTTGCCACGGCCGGCACAGCCGATTTCTTGCAGGAACACGGTGTCCAGGTTCAATACCTCGAGGTTCTCGGCCGGGATGAGGATATAAGCTCGGAATTCTCTCTGACGCAGCACCTGGCGAATAACATGATCGACTTGTACATCAACCTACCGTCGAACAACAAGTATCGACGACCCGCCAGCTACATGAGCAAGGGCTACAAGACTCGTCGCATGGCCGTGGATTACCAGATTCCTCTGGTGACGAATGTCAAGAATGCCAAAATCTTGGTCGAGGCCATCGCACGTCACGTCTACCTGGACGTCTCCAAGCGTGACTTTCAGCTGAGCGACCCTGCTCCCGCCCCGCCGGTGCTCGTGTCGGCCAAAACTCCCGAGATGGGGGCCACTCTTTCCTCGGTGAATTCAGTCACCGACAGTCCTCGACGACGCGCCGCCGATGGTGGAATGTTGTCGCCGCTGCGCACGGGTCAGATTGATGAGCTTGTTCTGCCCGCGGCCGTTCAGCAGAGCTTCTCGCTCAGCCCTTCGGTCATGAAGCTCATCTCTCAGCCGTCCGTCTTCAAAGACGCCAGTGTCTTGTCCGTGAGCAAGTACACTCGTGCTGACCTGCATCTGCTATTCACCGTTGCGCAGGAGATGCGTCTCGGGGTTCAGCGTGCCGGGGTTCTGGATATCCTACGCGGGCGAGTTCTCTGCACTCTCTTCTACGAGCCCTCCACCAGAACGTCTTCGTCGTTTGACGCCGCCATGCAACGTCTCGGAGGTCGGACCCTCGCCATTCCCACCGCACACTCGTCGGTCAAGAAGGGCGAGTCTCTGCAGGACACTCTGCGGACCCTGGCTTGCTACGGTGACGCCATCGTCCTGCGGCACCCCGATGAGAACTCCGTGCACGTGGCCGAGAAGTACAGCCCCGTCCCTGTCATCAACGGAGGAAACGGCAGCAAAGAACACCCTACCCAAGCCTTCCTGGATCTGTTCACCATCCGAGAGGAACTCGGAACCGTCAAGGGTTTGACCATTACCTTTTTGGGCGATCTCCTGTATGGCCGGACGGTGCACTCGCTGGTCCAGCTTCTACGCCACTACGAGGTCCAAGTGCAGCTGGTGGCGCCCAAGGGTCTTGAGCTGCCCAAGGAGGTTCGGGAGCAGCTCGAGGCTTCTGGCTCACTTCTCTGCGAGTCCGAGACTCTGACGCCAGACATCATCAGCCGCAGCGACGTTTTGTACTGCACCCGCGTTCAGCAGGAGCGTTTCGAGAGTGCCGAGGAGTACGAGAAGGTCAAGAACTCGTACCGCGTGGACAATGCTGCTCTGAAGCACGCCAAGGACCAGATGGTGGTGATGCACCCTCTGCCAAGAAATGAGGAGGTTGCGGAAGAGGTTGATTTTGACCAACGAGCGGCGTACTTTAGACAGGTAAGTGTACTTGATGTTGTTTCCGCGCCGGCTTCGAGATGTTCTCGGAGAGGTTTTGGAGAAGTGAGAAAAGCTAACATGGGATGCAATACAGATGCGTTATGGACTGTACTGCAGGATGGCGCTGCTGGCTCTTGTCATGGCTCCATCGTAGAGCCCAGCAGGTCATGTTGTTTCCTCTTGGACAGAGAGCTTTGTTTTGAAATCATTTCAAGGCACGAAAGACTTGATCTTGCTTGGTTTCTTTCTCTCTCTATCTCTCCTCTTATCTTCCTTTATTTCCCCCTTTTTTTTTTCGTTTTCTTTTTCTTTCTCTCCTCTTGATCTGTTTTACAAGAGGATAGAATTCGTATAAAAAAAATAACGGCGTAGAATCAGAGAACTCGGTTTGAATGATGGGTAGGTGGCTTTGTTTCAAAGGTTTCAGTCCATCGTTATATTGGAAGACGTGGGGTTTTGAGCCAGATGGGTGGTTTTTGTGAAGGTACAATGGCATTGAATAGCAGTTGCAGGAGTGGAAATGGAATGGGCGCAGCAGCTTAGACATGCGTGCGGATGAAGATGGCGTATGTCTATGCGTATCGTCATGTACGTGGTCGTGTGTGTTTTGTTTTCTGTGTGCGTGTATATGTGTAGGATTGCGTACGTGCATGGGTTGTACATGGCATGTGTGGTTTGTTGTTTTGTATCTGGTGGTATGATAGTATGTACTAGTAGTGTCTAGTACTTACTTCTTACTAGTGTGTATTCATGTGTAGTATTTATGTAGTATGGATTTATGGATTTATGCAGTGTGTTTGTAGTGCAGTATGTTTGCAGATGCAGTGTAGATGAGCCCAGCGTCGTGAATACAACCGGCATTGCGATAGATGTACATAGATAGTACGAGTAGTAACTACTACACTACGTAGTACTAGTACTATGCAGTGCCTCCTCACCCATCCTGATTCGTCCATTCTCGCCAACGCCGTTTTCAGACGCACAACCACAACCGAACACTACTATCCAGCACATAGCATGTTCGGACATGACGAACAGATCCTACGAGAAGCATATGACTACAAGCACATAGCAAGTAGGAAATCTGCCCGACACCCCCCCCCCCCCCCCCCTCCCCTCCCCCCACGAAGCGATTATAAATTGCAGCAAGAGAAAGGATCGACTGTCATGCAACACTCAAAAGTCTCCATCTTACTACTAGTACGTACAACATAATGCTGCACTAACGCCAAGCAACATCTACGTACAACTACCAGTACTACTACTAGTACTGCTACTTAGTAGTACGTACTTAGTAGTAAGAGAAACCAACGCCACACCCAACCCAACCCCCGTGGCTGGTGTGCGCGCCGGTAAAGACGGCGCAACCGCAAAATGATTAAAAAAAAAAAAAAACCTATACGTCATTGAAAGACGCAAAAAAAAAAAAAAAAAAAAACCATCCATCGGCTCCGGCACCGGCTCCAAGGGACCGAACAAGTCAGCAGGAAGAGGGAACCTGACGGCAAGAATCAAGAACACGCACGCACACGCAGACACACAGACACACACACAACGCTGCACACTTCCATGCGCTGCACCCGCGTCCTATCCATCTTTTCATCTCCCAAAATGGCGCTCCATCCACCGCCTTCGTCCAAACTCATCTGTAAGTAACGAAAAGGAGGGGTGCGGGGAGGAGAGGGGGCGTCTCACATTTCAAAAACGAGAGAGGAAAGAAAAAGCAACGCAGGAATTAACGTCTCCATCTTTCTTTTCTTTCTTTTCTTTCTTTCTTTCTTTCAAAAACAAGTCGCCCCTGCAGGATCGTCACCCCACGGACAAGCCGAGCAATTCACAAAGGCCACGCTCTCCAGGACCCAGCTGGCCGGCTCGCCGACGGCCCAATTCGCAGCTTGGTTCGCCGACGCGCAGGCCTCGCGGGCGCCGCAGCCGGAATCGTGCGTCCTCTCGACGGCGGAGCTCCCCTCCGGCAGGGTGTCCTCCCGCGTCGTCTACCTCAAGGAGCTGGACGCCCGGGGCGGCTACGTCATCTACTCCAACTTCGGCACCTCGCGCAAGGCGGCCGACCTGGCCACGAACCCGCACGCGGCGCTCGTCTTCAACTGGCCGGCCCTGCAGAGGCAGGTCCGCGTCGAGGGACTCGCCGCCCGGTGCTCCGCGGAGGAGAGCCAGCTGTACTTTGACACGAGGGTCAGGGGCAGCAGGATCGGCGCCTGGGCCAGCAGGCAGAGCCAGGTGCTGCGGCCCAGCGGCCACGGGGACGACGACGGCAGGGCCCAGCTGGAGGAGTGGGTGGCAGAGGCCGAGGAAAAGTTCCGCGACCAGGAGAGTATTCCCGTGCCCGACTTCTGGGGCGGGCTGAGGATCGTGCCCACGCGGGTCGAGTTTTGGCAGGGTAGGGAGAGCAGGCTTCACGATCGCTTCGTCTACGACCGCGAGGAGGGCAGGGACGGCGAGGACCACGCGTGGAAGGTGGAGAGATTGAGTCCATAGAGGTCGGCCGCTGCTGATCAGAAAAAAAAAACTGGTGCTCATCCGCGAGCTCCATCATCATTACCAACGTCTTATATACAGTACTTCATCATTGCCAGCCAACCTTGCTCAAGCCAGAACAAACGTTATTCTTCATTAAGCCCCATCCGCCCATCCATGCAGTTAGGTGTGAATGCCAAACATGCCTCGTTCCGCTGTACGAAAAAAAAAAAAAAAAAAAAAAAAAAAGGGGGGGGGGGGGGGGAGGCCTGAATCGTTCTTTTCGCTACACAGATATGCTGACTATAAAGGAAGAAAGAGGAAAGCAAAGGCGAAAAAGAAAGAAACAAAAATGCCCCAACGCCATGCATATTTCCAGGCCACAATCGAAGGGTCTGGAACTACCGCGAGTGGCAGAAGAAAAAAACCAGGCGCGTCCGTCACTCGTTCTCTCCGTATCATGGCGACTTTGGAAGCTTTTCAGCACTCAGAGGTTCCGGCGGATTCATGGAAATTCCAAGTCCATTGGACATGGTTGTAGTGGAATCCATCATGGTCTTGGATCTGTTGTGACTCGGGTTGAACCTGGCCTCGCAATCGTTGCTCGCGACGCTCTCCGGCGGCGTCAGTTCGCGCGCATCCCAACCGAGTTGTTGTCCAGCTAGTTCCATGTCGACCATGGCATCGGCCAGGCAGTCTTCGTCGCAAAGTGGCATGATGCGGTAGTCGAGGCTTTCCATGATGCATCGTTCGGTGACGTTGAGCTGGTCGTGGGACCATTTGCCTCTTCCCCAGACCTCGCAGTAATATTGCGTCTGTTGTTGCGGATCCTCGGTGAACTTGGCGGCAATGACCAGGGCAGCAAGCACAATGATCTCGGGAGGCACCGAGTCGATATGGAGCATCTGGCGCTGTTGGTGCCGACAGAGCAGCGTCGCCGAAGGAAGGCTGCGCCGTTTCACGTGGGACGATGACACCGGAGCACCAGGGTGCGGCGGACACGAGAGCCTCCACGCACGGGAAAACTTCTTGTCCAAGCTATCGAGGATGCACACTGCGAGGGCGACTGTCTCGATTGGCAAGTCTGCTCTGTTCAACAGAGCTTGTACTTCGGGCACCGACGCCGGGGTGAGCGAAGCTGAGGACGGAATAAGGTTGACAAGGTGAATGGCGGAACCTGTTGACGGGCGGCCAAAATGCCATGATTTCTTTAGTCTTGTGGGCATGGAAAGTGGTAGGATCATGCGGCAGATGCTGCACGACAAACCTACCTCGAAACTTGCTCCCGCTGGGCTCAATATCAGCCGGATCGTCCGAGGCGAACGGACTGACTGATTTGTTCTCCCTGTACGTCGGAGGAGGCGTGGGAAGGTTCGAGAGCGGACGGTAGGTGAAGTGATAAGAACTGGAGCCTGTGCCGACGTGATGGGTGCCAGCGGGTTTCTCGTCAGTGTCGTCCCCTTGGCGCCTTGCCAGCACAGCGGCTGTCTTGGCTGCGTCCATGGCCGTCGTCTTGGTTCCGCTGCCGACGTCTCGATGCGTACTCATGGATGATGTTTTGACCCAACCCTCCAATGCACGCACGCGTTCATTTATCCGTCGTCAGATTCCGGATTCCCTCGCCAGTCGGGCAAACGGGCAGACAGAGAGCGGTGGTACGGGCGTGTTGAGATGGCGCCGACGAAATTTCCCTCCCTGGATCTTGAGTCCCTTTCGAGTCCCTTCCAAGTCCCTTCACAGGCAAGCAACGAGGAAGCACGAGAAAGCACGAGGAGAGGAGACGTGGGAAAGGATGCAATAGTGGGAAGAGATGGTGGCTGAGACGATGGTGACTGAGACGATGGTGACTAAGACGATGACTGAGACGGCGACTGAGACGGATAGAAGCAGATATAGCGGAAACGACAGACGGGGAGCAGGGAGCATTTGGTGTGAACAATGAATGGATCATGGCATGATGGACGATGGACGAGCCGAACACGGCTGCCGTCGTTGGACCTGCAAGGCTGGAACACGCCACGGCGCGCCGCCCGATGGGCCAAAGAAGAAGAGTTTTGTCGTCTTCTTAGTCGCCTGCCCAGACAGACAGGCCGTTGTTAACACGAGCCGGGGCCCATCTCCTATTGTCCGCCTTGTGTGCCTGGGCACTGCCTGGGCACTGCCTGGCACTTCTTGGCACTGCCCACTGCCTGGCATGTAAACGGATGGCATCATGCTGCATGTAGACTGGCTGACTGGCCATGGCTAGACCAGACTGGCAAGTGCCTGCCACCTGGGGGGGCCACCTGGACTGGGCGGAATTGGGCAGTGCCACGCCACACTGACCGTATGTACATGTGTGTACACCTGATACTGCTGATAGGCTGCTGCCACTAACGCTCTACACCAGGGCCGTTCCTTCCCAGAATGACAGAATGAACGAATGAACGAATGGATGGATGGATGGATGGATGGATGCCAGCTGGCAAGTTCGAAGGGACGCTTACCCGAAATGTCTGGGACCGATGCTGACTCTCGCTGCAAGGGGGGCGGCGGCCAAGGCCCAAGGGGCATCGGGTCAACGGCTTCCATCTTCTCTTCTTTCCTCACCCTCATCATGAATTAATTGTATTGAATCAAACCGTCTCGACTTTCCCGTCTTTCCCCCTTCTTCCCCCTTCTTCCCCCTTCTTCCCCCTTCTTCCCCCTTCTCCCTTCCGTCACCCAAACCACGCAGCGCAAGCCGCTGAGACATGCGCATTGACGAGTCGACAGACGTCGTCGGGAATAACGAGCACACGTCCTGGCTGAGTCGGGGCTGAAATGTGGTGCACAGTATCCGCTTCCACCTTCCACCTTCCACCCCGACAACCCAGGAGCTGCACTTGCACTGCGCATTCATATCGATCCATCACGTACGTCTGCGAGAACTGTTCAACGTTGAGGCTTGGGCCGCTCGGGTCTTCGACTCCTCCTTGGGATTGGGAGCATGTACATACTACGGTACGTAGTAGTAGTAGTAGTACTACTAGTAGTAGTAGTAGTAGTTTCATGCCCAGGCAAAAGTCTCCACTCCAAAACAAGGGCTTGCCGCCGCTCGCTCCACTGCATCTTGCGAGCCAACAGCAAAAAGCAAGCAAAGCAAGGAAGGTTCTTTCTTGTCTCCGAGAAGCATGCACGCACTTGGAACGACTGCCACAATGACAATCTCGCTTCAGTCTGTACCGGCAACCAGCCAGTCGCCCGCCAATGCAGTCTGTCTCAGCTGCCATGGCAGGTTCGTCATTCCTCCAATCTCGTATAGCTTGGCGCTTGAAGCTGCGAACATGCTCCGACGGCATGTGGAGGCGCTCTGAAAACCGATGGCGGCATCCCGGGTTGTTCAGGAACATCCGATTTGATCGTGATTGGGGGTTCTGCCCCACCCTACACGCTCTTTCGTTTCCCCCTTGTCTTATTCTTATTCTTGGCATTGAGTGGGCCAGGGTGCGACATTTCCTCCGCGCAGCTTACATACTAGTACATAGTAGTACTACGTACTATGTAGTAGTACTACGCAGTAGTAATAATAATAATAGGACATGTGCTCGCGTGATGATGCTCTCGAGGTGGACCCTCGACCACACCATTTCGACTAAAACTTTGGCGTCGTAGTCATGTCGCAAGGACTCGTCCGTTTTTTTTTTTCTTCTCGCACACATACATTCGCATTATGCCAATGCTCGCGTCGAGGAAACAAAAGGAATTGCGCAGACATGCCATGCACAGGCATGTCTGCGCATGTTCATGTCATGCACAGGCATGTCTGCGCATGTTCATGTCATGATATGGAGTAATACGTGGAGTTGTGCGAGGGGGGTACGCGATTTTTCCCGATCCCCCCCCCCCCACGGTTTCCTTTCCTATATTTGGGTTTCCAATGCCGAGCTGACGTCACAATCCTCCTCTCGCCTCGTCTCGCACCGGTATTTCAATCGATTTCGATTTCGCACTCTAGGGCGACCAGTATCGTCCCTCGCCAATCATGATTGGTCCATGAATCAGAATCAGGGTCATCCTGCGAGAACAAAACGACAACTTATATCCGCCAGAACTCCCGGGACTTGGACTCCCGGATGGGCATACATAGCATGCATGAGTTGTCCATTGTATCATCGCCCCGAGAATGACCAACCGTGAAGGCACTCAGCCGAGTACGCCAAATGCATGCGCCGGGTGGGTGTGCGTGCTTGAGAGAGCCAGAAGCTCTCCCGTGTATGTCGTGCACAAGAAGGCAACCGTCGTCACACGCAATATCAATATCCTGGGTACTATGTAAATATCTGCGTGTTGGCTTCATTATTTCCTCTCCCACTCCTAGAATGATCCTCATGTGGGCGACAAGTCACTTTCTTCTTCCTCTTCTTCTCACCACGCAGCATTCACTCAGCCGATCCCTTACCCGCATCTCCTGACACGCATGACACGGCGACGATTGAATTTTCACAAGCTGACAACGTTAACTCGGCACAGTGTTGGTATGACAAAGGGCTTGAAAGCTATACCGGGTTATACACCACATGACTCTCTCATTTTGTCCATCTGCGCTTGTGGAAATTTTTCTACTTTGCATACCACCAACACACGACTGGTTTGATTTGAAAGAAGAAAAGAAACAGAAAAAGGGAGAGACGAGGGGGCAATATGACTGTCGAGTCGAGTCTATAGTATGACATGATTCCACAGACACGATTTCAGACACGAGTCGAAAGGCGGTTGAGAAGGTTTTTCTTTTTCTTTCATTCAGGATTGAAGAAAATAGACCCCTCTGACGCTCTCCGAGAGAATTGGTAACATATAGAGTATCGCCGAGTGAAGTGCATGATGCACAGAGGCAAAAAATGTCGTCCTGATGATGACTGGTGGTCGTTGTGGCGGTGTACACGTATGCTAACTTGGCCAGCAGCTGGGCCATTTCCTTGTTGACGCCGTCAGATGGACAGTGGACAGACATACGAGCGGCAATTTCAAATCAGCCTTTTGGGCTCAACCCCTCGACAAGCCATGCTTTGCCTCAACGCGGTATTCGGTCGCCAGATGAAGCCTTTTTTTTTTTTTTTTTTTTTTTTTTTCCCCGTCTTCGTATTTATTCCCTTGATTGTGTTGTCATCGCCTCCTGCTACGCGTGACCCCTCGCTGTTGGAATCATGACGTTCCAAGTCGCCAGCCACGTCATCTCTCCACGCGTTTTTCTTTTCCCGCATCGTCTGTTTTGTGAAAGCCCAACCACTCGCCCAGCATGCCACCCGGTTTTGGAACGGGACATTCCCGCTTCAAACGGTCCAACACTGGTTCTTCGTCTTCGTCCGAGGTCTGGTTGAACTGCACGATGCCGTCTCGCGATTCGGACACGGCCTCTCGGCGTCTCCATCTCCTCCGCCTGCCATTCTCATCGACGATGACCTCGCCGTCGGCGTGTTTGGTCCGAGGCACCGGACACGGCAGCAAGTGCGGCAGCGCCACGACGAAGAAGCTGGCGATAACGGTCGTTGCGAACAGAGAGGAGGTCATGCGCGACCTGGGATGTAGATGCGGCGGCATGGTCCCGGAAAAGCTCGGTCTGTGAGGTCGGGGTCGGTACGTGAGTCGGTGAAGATGTTTGCTTGCATTGACAAGCCCGGCGTGTCGGAGTCAGGAGGCAACTCACGTTATGAAAAAATCATGTTCTGTCTTTGTCGTGACAGACCGGCTTACACACCAATGCGTGGTGTCGATTGGGCGACGGATTGGCAAATTCGATTTCACGGAGAGGGGGAGTCGACGGCTTTTCGCTGGTGAATCGCACGAACGAATGCCCCCCCCCCCGTTGGATTGGATGCCCCCATTGGCCGCAGCGAAATTGTTTGTCGAAGCCCGCCCGGCGCCGGTATAACGAAAACCCCGGGGATTATGGGATTGTGGATTATGGCCCCCAAGCAACACCGCGACGGACCAATCCCTGTCACCTCCTTCTCGCGAGGCGGGGCGCCCACTCTTCTTTGTTTCCTGCCTGCTCGTCACTCCGGGAGGGAGGCCAGCCTCCGCTTAGCACAGTTCACACACCGGCGCGACTCAGATCTCGAAGACCAGGATTCCGCATCCTACTTTCTTCTTCTTCTTCTTCTTCTTCTTCTTCTTCTTCATTTTCTTCTCCTTCTCCCTTGCCCTGTCTTTCCTTTCCTCCAACTGTATCATACTTGCCCGACAGATGAGCTCCAGGCAGCAAAATAGAACGATATAGTATGATTGCCCAAGCCTTGATCGAATCGTCGCCGTAACCGACCGCGGCGCCTCACGTGCGACCGCAGGACAAACTCTAAAAAAAAAAAAACCAAAAAAAGAAAAGAAAAGAAAAAAAAGGCCCATTATGAGCGATCTCGACAAGTGCGTTGCGATTTCAATCGGTCAACGAAACTGCGAAACACTAGGCTAATCGCTTTGATCTCTCAGAGCCATTGCACAGCTTCGTGCGTGTCGGCCAATCTCCGAGAATCAGGTTCGGGAGGTATGCCACCGGGCGCGGGAGCTCCTCATCGAAGAAGGCAACGTTGTCACAGTCACGGCGCCAGTCACGGTACGCGGACGCAGAGCGCACCTGGTTCCGTCGCGACATGAGAAGAGAGACTGACAGCCCTGCAAGATATGCGGCGACATCCATGGCCAGTTCCATGACTTGATGGAGCTGTTTCGGGTCGGCGGCGATGTCCCCGACACCAACTATCTCTTTATGGGTGTGTAGAGTCGGGTCCCCCCCCCCCCCCTCCTCCCCTCCCCCTTC
The DNA here is from genome assembly GCA_013435705.1 of Claviceps paspali. NCBI lineage: Eukaryota > Fungi > Ascomycota > Sordariomycetes > Hypocreales > Clavicipitaceae > Claviceps > Claviceps paspali. Next base: position 70,341 of record JABAEC010000078.1, on the reverse strand, counting down.
CTCTTCTCCAAAACTCGGAGAAATGGGAGAAAGAAAGAAAGAAAGAGAAAAAAAGACGAGATTCTAACACATCATGTCTCTGTCCACAAAGGCGATTTTGTCGACCGCGGATTTTATTCGTTGGAATCATTTCTCCTCCTGCTATGCTTGAAAGTACGATACCCCGACCGCATGACGCTCATCCGCGGCAACCACGAGTCGCGTCAGATCACCCTCGTCTACGGCTTCTACGACGAATGCCTGCGCAAATACGGCAGCTCCAACGTGTGGAGGTACTGCTGCGACGTGTTCGACTACCTGGCGCTCGGGGCCATCGTCCTCGGCGCGTCCAACACACTATCGCCTGGCTCCGAACCAGCCGCCTCGGACGAAGACATCGAGGTGGAAGTTTGCGATCCGAACGGCTCCGTCATGTCGCGGCTGTCTCGTCGGCGCCACCCGCGATCGTCGTCGCGGCTGAGCAGTCCCCGGGAGGAGCAGAGGGGGGCCAACGGCAGCGGCGCGGGACAGAAGACGGGACCGCCCGGCTCCGGCGCCTCGGGCTCCAGCAACGGCAGCGTGGGCAACCCGGCCGGGGCGGTGCTCTGCGTCCACGGCGGCCTGAGCCCTCTGGTCGACACGGTCGATAAGATCCGCCTCATCGACCGGAAGCAAGAGGTGCCGCACGAGGGCGCCATGTGCGACCTGCTGTGGTCCGACCCGGACGACATCAACGGCTGGGGTCTGTCCCCCCGCGGCGCCGGCTTCCTCTTCGGCGCCGACATCGTCAAGGAGTTCAACCACAAGAACGACCTCAGCCTGATCGCCCGCGCCCACCAGCTCGTCATGGAGGGCTTCAAGGAGATGTTCGACGCCTCCATCGTCACCGTCTGGTCCGCCCCCAACTACTGCTACCGCTGCGGGAACGTCGCCGCCGTGCTGGAGCTGTCCGAGGACGCGTCCGGCACGGGGCTGTTCGCCCGCAGCAACGGCGACGTGAACCGCAGCGACGGCGGCGTGGGCCCGCTCCTCAGGTCCGATCCCATGGCCAAGAGCGGCCCAGCCAGGCGATACAGGGTCTTCTCGGCTGCGCCGCAGGACTCGAGAATGCCGGCCAAGAAGCCCGTTGCCGATTACTTTTTGTAGCGATCCCTCCCCTTTTGCTATTCCGACCCCAATCGGACGGCTTAGATCTAGATGTAGCCCCCCTCCCCCCCTTTTTTTCTTTCTCGCGTCACCATCTTCCATCTACGCATTCTTTCCAAAACTCCACCCCTCCCCCCCCCTCTTTTGTTTTTTTATTTTCCATCTTCAAATGTTCTTTCTTTCTTTCCGGTTGCGTCTTCCACCAAGATTGGTGCTGGCAATGGTTATAGAGTATGGCGTTGAGAGTCTAGTTCGGTTGAGTTGGTTTCGTTGCGCTGCGCATCGGTCACAGTCGATGGGTCAAGGGTAGTTATTGGTCAGGTCAATACAGCCTATATATCCTTATCCTGCCTGGTTGTTTTCTCTATGTGATTATGATGATGATGACGCTTCGTCTTTCCCCGGATCTTGTATCTGTCATCATCTTTTGTTTTTTGTTTTCGTTTTTTTCTCTCACGTTGAAATGGATTAGTGTTTGGGACGAGTTCGCTGAATACTAGTAGTTATCATCCTCAATTGGCATGGATGTGCAACTCGCTGTCACGCCGGCTGGGGATGGCGAACGTGTTCGAAAACATGAATTCATATTCATGATAACTGCCGCATGAAGGTTGCCCATGCCGACCGACGTGTGTTGATAGCTTGTGCGCCGAGGAAATGGAAAACAACGTCAAATTGATAGCTGGAAAGCCTCCATTCCTACGTCTGTTCGTACATGTGTGCGCTGTCATAAGTTGTCAAAGGTCAAATACGTCTTACCATTTCCCCTTCGCCCATCGCCCGACTCCCCTCCACAACAACTCGCCACTCTCCCAAATCACTTCATGCCGAGTTCGAAACGTTCGGTTTCGGCCGTCCTTTGTCGTCGACTATCTCTCCCCTCCATGGCAAGGCCCGCATTACGTACGTTTGCAGAAGATCCTGATGACGAGCTCGGCTTTTTAACTTTCAGCAGCATAGTCGTCGCAGTTTATCTTCTTTAACGCAAAAGGCGTCGAGGGTCGCATTGCAAAATCTAAATTGGTTTCTTCGTCATCATCATCAACATCATCATCGTCGTTATCGTCTTCGTCGTCGTTAGCTACGTACACGGTCCATCAATTCATACGCCCTATTCGAAAACCACAGTTGGGCAATGGGGCGTTTCTCGCGACGATGTGGCGGCCGTTCTTTTCTGGCTTTGGGGGGGCGAGTTGCGCGTTCGATAATTAATTTCGCAAAGCTATGAGGTCCTTGTCGGTGGATTCTGGCTCCTTCCTTGCTGTTTACTTCCCGTGTTCTGGTTCTTTTCTTTCGTCAATTTCCTTTTCCAGGCCATGTGGCTTCGAGTTTCATAGACATACACGCCCAGCGGCAAAATGGTTTGTTATCAACGCACCATTGGAGTGCATCTCACATCCTTCCGGGCGAATCGGGGCGACGAGCGGAATCGTCAAACGGGTTCATCTGGAACGGGTAGCTCATGACTGCCCGGTCGTCAATTGGAATATGCGGTGATGTGGTCATGCTCGGTTGGGCATCATGAATCAGATGCTCGGAGCGCGGACGTTGAAATGGATTTGCCTGAGTGCCGCCGTCTTGAGCTTGAAACATTGAAGGCGAGTATTGTTGTTGTTCCGACGAGCTTATCGAGGAGAGGACCAAACCGAGTTGCTGCGGCTGGTGGCTATAACCGGTCATGGTCGGCGGTGAGTATTCCCAAGGGGAAGAATTGATTGTTGATCCGCTTGCAGTAGATGCTTCTCTGCTCGAATCGCCGGGTAGCGTCAGCTGAAAGCCGGGCTCGAGATGTGCTGCTTGTCTTGGAAGCATCAGCTGCTGCAGAGAAGGCGGTGTCATGATTGGATCCATGACTTGAACGTGCTGTGCCTGGCCCTGGCTATCAACTGCCTTGTTCGCTGCGACTGACTGCAAGTACTGCGCGATGTAGTCGTCTGATGCTCCGTACTTGTGGAGGAGCTCCCGCAGCTGTGTGTTTTCGTTGAGGACTCTTCTAGCTGCCATCTGCACCTGCGCAGTTGCCTGGATGCCTTGGAGCTCACAGGCTCGTAGTCTTTGCTCCAGTTCCTGCAGGTACTCTCTTCTCCGCGCCCGGGATCTTCTTTGATTATCCCGGATGCGGGCCAGGTTGGTTTTTTGCTATATTTCGGGGTGATATTAGCCACCATCCAAGAACCCCCCCTCCCTCTTTGACAGAAAATCCCTTTCGGGATGCAGGGCACATCATGACTTACACCAGTGTCGGTAGTCATCTGGGCTAGAGGGCTTCTTCTTCTTCTTCTTCTTCTTCTTCTTTTTCTTCTTCTTCTTCGCGGGAAGACCTCTGTTAAACCTGCCTAACTGTGAGGCAGGTGGTTAGATTGGGGGTGGCGGTAGCGGATGAGTTGCGAGGACAGGCAGTTTGTCGGTCGGGAGATAAGGTATGCCCGACTCCCTGAGAATCTGGACCAAGGCTCGATCCAAGATGTCGACATTCAACGTCAGAGATCAGAGCTTGACCCGCGGAACAGAAAAGCACAGTCTGAGGCACTATCATGTCTTACGGCGCGCCTTTTCCCCCCCTCCATAGATGCCAGGCTTGCAATGGTGCGAAGATGGGTAGAAAAGCAAATGGAACCGTAAAAAAAGACGGGGGAAAAACGCTCGAGTGTATTTGTAACGATGATTCAAGAGATTATGTGACACATCAGATCAGATCTGCAGATCCAAAAGAGGGACTGGAAGGGGAACCTGATTTAAGCCGCCCAGAGACACACACGGCTGGCCCTCCTCACCAGCAGGCTTGCAGGGCACGAGCGGCTGAACAGCAACGGGGCACCAGTATCTAACAGGCGGGGGGTCCATGGCTCGCCGGGTTCTGTTCTATACTCAGAAGCAAAGCACGCTAGGGAGGAGAAATGAGACGGTGCGAGAGGCAGAGAGCCGCCCCGATTGTGGATTTGAAGCTGGCGTGCGAGGCTTGGCTTGGCAACAATCTGAGTTTGCGGAAACGCCACGCGAGACGGGTAGCTTCGGTTTTTGTGGGCAGAAACAGAGTCGGATGTCGAATTTTGAACTTCTACCACAAGCAAGACGTGGACCGTTGCATCCTGCATGATTCCATCAGTGGCAATTTCAGCATCTATCAAACAAGGAGTGTAGTGTGTGTTTCAGGGAGCGTCGGCAACAGGAAAAGCAGCGGGTTTGGCATGCCAAGACCGCCAGTTTGCTGCACAAAATAGCGAAGTGCTTCTGACCTCCAAGATATATAGATACCTAGGTTTGTCACAAGTATCTAAGCAGTTGGCGACGGCGGATGGCGTTTGTCGGGAATGAAGTCTAACCAACTGTGTACTTTCTCGACAAGACATCGAATCAGTTTCGTGGAGAGGCGATTGCCTTTGTTGCAACATGGTACTCGGAGCACGTCGCCATGAGCCTCCCGGGCCCATCTTCCTGTCTGGCCTTCCCCTTCTCCATTAACTGTGTCGACGGCTTTGTTGGTTCAGCTGATCTGCTGGTGTGTTGGTCTCTCTCTGACTGGCCTGGGTGCTTATCCACACCTCTGCCCAAGCCACAAAAGGATAGCCCCGTCGCCATGGCGTGTGTTTGCCAACAATAGCCTGCGTCAATTCCCCAGTGCCTGTAAAGCATCGCCGGGGATCGGGATGTCAGTGTGATGGTTGGCCCTTTGGACTTGGGGGAGGGGGTCGTGACGCGTCGCCTGCTGTCGGCTGAACCATGAAGCACGAGGTCCACGACTGAGACCACTGACGAGCAGAAGGACGGCACGGAGGCGGACGGTCTATCTACTTACAGACGACGGGGGACGCCTGTTGCGGAAACGGGCTGCCTTCGTTAGCTCTTGCTGGCGGAGGAGAGCCCAGGAGAGCCCAGGGGAACTTGGGGAACACTCAGGGGAACTCGGGGAGAACACCCAGGAGAACTCAGGAGAAGGTCGGAGAGGAAAGGGATCTGGTGGACGAGGCTGAGAATGAGGGCGCTAGATACCGCAGTGGCACACCTCATCAAGCAAGCCTCGTGCCTCGTATGAACTTCGGATGGAACTGGCAGTCGTTGGACTGGAGCGACATGGGAGGAGCTAGCACTGCTAGCACTGCAGCCAGTGCACACTGCAGCACGATCATCACTCATAGCTCGCAGCCGGCCGCCTCAACCCGTCTTGCCGTCTAGTCGTACCCATGCGGCGGCGGCGGCGGCGGGATGTGGCATGTGGCATGTGGCATGTTGCGTTCTGCATGTTGCATGTTGCATGTTGGAACTGGGTGAGGGTTGTGTGTGTGTGTGTGTGTGTGTGTGTGTGTGTGTGTCATGTTGTGTGTGGATGAAGATGAAGTAAAGAAAGACCGTGTGTGTGTGTGTGTGTGTATGTGTATGTGTACGTGTGCTTGTGCGTGTGCGTGTGCGGTGTGTTGTGTGTGTATTCTGTCTTGCTTTGTTGCCAAAAGAGACCGCTCGACTTCTCGCTCAGGCCACTTCTCAACCCCCAGTCGTCTGATTGGCCCGCTTGTCTGGTTTGTTCTTTCCTTTTTTTTTGTATTTTTTTTGTCTTTTTCTTCTTCTTTTTTCTTCTTCTTTTCTTTTTCCTCTTCTTACTACTCTCTTTCCCTTTCCCCTTGCACTCGGCTCCTTCTGTTGACAAGTTGACGATACAGAGTTGAAGCGCGAGTATTCCCCACCGTGTTTCGCCGGCAAGTTGTCAAGTACTCCGCCTGCTTTAATGATCACGGTGCGGGATGGAATATACGAGACTGACGTCGGCGAAGGCAGACCCGGAAGGAACAAACATCCTAGCGCAAGATGGTTTGAAGTCGGCGTGCTTGTCGGTTGCAAGCAAGATGGGCGTAGCTCAGAAAGCTGCTGCCACGTCGCCTATCACCTATTCTTGTTCTTGCCCATCATGACATGGTCTTTCAGGTGTTTGTGCCTGCATTTCTCTGTTATCTTCTTGCTGTTCTCGCTACGCAGCGCGTTGGGACTCTCTTGCCTTACTATCACTTGGGAGAGATGCTGTCTATAAGTAACGGGAGAGGGAGGGGGGGAACACACCTGGTCTCGCCGCAGACCATACCATCTCTTCTCTAACTCTGTTCTCTTTCGTCCATCATCACAACATATCTGGCATTGCTACAATTTTGAAGCCATTGCATCAATACAACACCAATCCCATAGACAACTTTGTTCAACAGATATTAACTGTGCTTCCGACTCGTCTTGTCCAAGAAGCAACCATGCCTTCGCTCAAGACGTACCTGACAGCAGCTGGTATGGTGGCCCTGGCCGTTGCCGACACCATCATGATTACTGTCAAGAGCAACAACACCTTCAGCCCAGACTCGGTCATGGCAAAGCTAGGCGATGTCCTCGAGTTCCACTTCCAGTCCGGAAACCACAGCGTCGTAGCTGGCTTCTATCAATACCCCTGCAATCCCCTCCCCATTTCCACTGGGTTTTTCTCGGGCTTCGTTGATGTCAAGCCGAGCGAGCCTGTGAGTGATGCCACATTTTATGAACTGACCGAGACACCTTGGTGCTGACGGACGGATGCAGGGCAAAGTGTTCCGCGTGACGGTGAATTATCTCGATCCCCTGGTATTTTATTCCTCTCAGGGTGATGAGTGCTCCAAGGGCATGGTTGGCATCGTCAATCCCAACGAGAGACAAACCTTGCAGAGCTACAGAATGCGAGCTAGTCTGCTGGCAAGAGGTGTGACTCCGGTCACGTCCTACTATGGCGGAGAGTTGACGGATGAAACGGCGTCGGGCAAGAGCAACGACGGGGACGATGCACATGACGATGACGACCACGAGGGCACTGGTGGCCAGTATGGCCAAGGCTCTTGTGGCAGCAACGAGACGAGCGTTGCGGGCAAGAATGAGACGAGCGTTGCTGGCAAGAATGAGACTGGGTTTGGTGGCAGGAACGACACAGGCCCTGGTGATGAGGATGACAAAAGCTGCGGTCCCAAGTACAATACGAGCTCTGTCGACATGCTGGAGGTTCCTCTCTCGATGTTGGCAGTGATGGTGGGAGTCTTTGCCATGTTTGCTGCGGGATTGTAAGCTGGCGATGGTGATTGGCACGAGGGGGTCGGCGAAATTTTCTTAGTTCTGAATACATTTCAACCCGGCATTTCGGGCTCTTGACCTGCTGTCTCCGGGTTGTTGCGTTTTGGAGCGAGACGGTTTCGGTGCCCATTTCTTTAGCCCGCGGCTAACTGTGGTGGCGTTGACCCCCCACCGGCTTTTGTGGCCGAGGTAGAGTTTTTTTTTTTTGGTCATGTTTCTTGTCCTTTTTTTTTCCCCCTTCTGTTTTGTGCCATTACCATTGATTGATTTTTGGGTTCGGATACCCACAACTCCACGCATAGTCCCATGCCGCGCTCCCCCAAACGCCAACGGCTCGTTTTCTCGAAGCTGTCGATGCAATGATGCGAACAAGCGCAACGCCCCGGGCCGCCTCCGCGCGACTTGGAGCGATGGAATGCAGAGCACGGGGTCTCACGATCGCAAGATTGCATGCGCGGTGCGTCAATCGAAACCATTCTCGCCCGACAACTAATACAGGGACTTCGCGAAATCCCCTCGATCTGAGACTGTTCGCCGCCACCTCGCTCCATGCGGTCAGGCTTCACACGGCGGCGACTGCCGTCGGCAGTGGGATGCAAGGGGGAGGTCCCATGGCAGAGTACGATAGAAGGGTAAATGCTGGTCTGTTGCGGAATGACGAGTTTCAGAGAGGTATGATATGCGACATGGTTTTGCTGGTGGCACTGTCGAGGGTACAGGAGGGAGAGGGAGGGAGAAAAAAACAATCGACAACTAATCATATCACGAAGGAATCGTCGAGAGTCTGGAGCATCTACACAGCGAACTACGCAACTACAAAGCACCACCGGTCGTCCACCCGAGTCTCGAGCAGCTTAAGCAGAACAACCGGTCGGTCTTCTCATTCCTGTTCAGCAAGAGCAATGCGACAGAGCCGGCGATCGGCGAGATCCCCCCAAACCTGCCACGTGGGCTGTACCTCTATGGCGATGTTGGCAGCGGCAAGACGATGCTCATGGACCTGTTCTACGACACGCTTCCCCGCTCCGTGCAGACCAAGACGCGAATACACTTTCACAACTTTATGCAGGACGTCCACAAGCGGCTGCACAAGCTGAAGATGGAGCACGGCACCGATGTCGATGCCGTACCTTTTGTGGCGGCCGATATTGCTGAGCTGGGGAATGTGTTGTGTTTCGACGAGTTTCAGTGCACGGATGTGGCTGATGCCATGATTTTGCGAAGGTATATATACATATGTATATTTAATTGTGCAATTATGTACATTCAGGTTTTCTTTGTTTTCCGTTCTTTTTTTTTTGTTTGTGAGCGGCAAAGAACAAAAAAAAAAGGAGTGAAGAGTATGATCTAATCTGAAACCCTCTCCCCCCCCCCCGGCCTCCCCCTATCATAGGCTCCTGGAATGTCTCATGTCCCACGGCGTGGTCCTGGTGACAACCTCGAATCGACACCCGGAAGATCTATACAAGAACGGCATCCAGCGCGAGTCCTTCATCCCCGCCATCAACCTGCTCAAGAGCCGGCTTCACGTCATCAACCTCGACTCCCCCACGGATTACCGAAAGATACCCAGGCCCGCGTCGGGGGTCTACCACACGCCGTTGGACGGACACGCAAACTCGCACGCCGAGAAGTGGTTTCGCTTCCTCGGAGACGCCGAGGACCCGGGTACGCCACCTCGCTCGGAAACGCAGAAGGTCTGGGGTCGAGAAATCTTCGTGCCGCGCGTGAGCGGCCGGTGCGCGTGGTTCACCTTTGACGAGCTCATCCGGCAGCCCAAATCGGCAGCCGACTACCTGGAGCTGGTGCGGTCGTACGACGCCTTTATCGTCTCCGACGTGCCGGGCATGACGATTCGGGAGCGCGACCTGGCGCGCCGCTTCATCACCTTCATCGACGCCGTGTACGAGGGCAACGCCAAGTTGGTCCTCACGACGGAGAAGCCCCTCGCCGAGCTGTTCGTTTCGAGGGACGAGATCGCCGAGAGCCTCCTCCTCCAGGCGGGCGTGGCGGGAGGAGAACAGGCCAGAGCGGCCGGAAGGGACCCCGTCTCGGCGGCGGCCGAGGACTTCCTCGGGCACGCGGAGACGCAGGCGGAGCAGATCAAGGACTCCAACCTGTTCGCCGGTGAGGAGGAGGCCTTTGCGTTCGCCCGCGCCCTCAGCCGTCTCAAACACATGGAGAGCAGAGAATGGGTCGAGCGAGGCATGGGGCTCGAGGGCCAGGGCGGCAAGCAGAACAGAGATAATTGGACCAAGACGAGGAGCAAGCAGCTGGAAGACTCGATGTGAGACATTGACTCTTTTTTTTTTTCTTCTTTTTTTTTTTGGTTTTCGCGTCTTCGAAAAAGCAAAGCAAAGCATTTACTACAACATCGCGCGGGACTCGGCCGGCCGTATGGACATGCAACCCCGGCGCAACTTGATTGCAAATTCGTTCTCACAGTATATAAAATGCACACGGCCTGCTCGGATTGATCTGACGATCATCCCGGACAAGCGTGTTCTAGCGGCCCGCAGAGCTGCAGAGCAACGCTGCTGTACACACGCACATGTAAATAAATTAAAAAAAAAAAAAAACCCTCCAAATGGCTGCTGCGAATCGGCCGGGAAAAATAGAGACGCTGGTTATATTTAGGATAATGGCGGATAATAGCCCGAGGTGCAGCTGAACATGGAACATGGATGGTTTCGGAAACAAAACGAAAAGAAGACGAAAAAGAAAAGAAGGAAAGAAAAAAAAAAAGGGGGGGGGGGGGACGAAAAAAGAAAATAATAGGCGGGGTGGCCCGAATATGTAATCCACCCACCCAACTACTACTTAGTACTTAGTAGTAGTAGTAACCAACCCCCTTGGACACAATGGCCAGTGGCCAGTTGTTTGTTCTTGCTTGATCTGCAGTGAGGAAATCGGCAACATGGAGAGACCGCGATGGATGGGGAATAAAAATTCATGTGGGAAGTAGACGAAGGATTTTTTTTTTCTACAAGTAGGTGCATTTTTATGTGGTGGCTTTGGGCATTTCAAGGCACTCATTCTTTGTATGACACGGACTGAGGCGCTTAGTACTACTGCTTCGTAGTTACTACTAGTAAGTAGTACTAACTTTACCTACGGCTTCCGTCTGGGATGGAAAGTACCTTGGTTTGCATGTGATTGGCGCGCATGGCGTGTGACAAGAAATGAAAAATAGGCAACAGGAGTACATGCCTCCTGTTTGCAAGGTATAGCTTGCTGCCATGTGTTTGAAACTGGTGCTGCACGTTCTTGTACCCCGAGAGATCCCGACACAGGACAAAGTCAACAACCTTTTATGAGTCGGGATCTGTTCGTTATACTTACCAGAAACGACATGTTTGACCCGAGCGGGCGTCCACGTGTAGAGAGAGAGGGTGGATTCTGATTTGCGGACGGGAATCGCGTCGGCTCCAAAAGCCAGGCCAGGCAACGTGTTGCGTGTTCGAGTCGGACTCGATATGTAAGCGGGGAGGAGACCATCACCGCCGTCCGTTTGCTTGCTTGTCTGCTTCCGAATTAGAATTTGAAGACGAGCGGATTTGAAGTTTGGCAAAAAGTGGGTTGCGAAAAAAAAAAAAGGTCATTCGGCCAGGGATGAATCGCCCCCACCCGAGCCGTTGTGAGAGAGTGAGCACAACGCACAACCGCCAAGGGGAAAAGAAAAGCAAAGGGAAAGAAAAAAGAAAAGGCAGACCAGACCCCCCCCCCCCCCTCCCCACGAACTCGAAATTTTCCATCCGCTGTTGCTCCAAAATAGCCGACACAAAAGCTGTTGTAGACACAATGTCCTCACGTTGACATGATTGCTTTCATCCCTTCCCTATAGATGAGTCTTGCTGCAGAAGAGAGGGATGAACCAAACAAACGGGAAGCTCTTCAAGCCTCTCCCGACCGATGATTCAACGTTTGTGTCGGATTGGCCAGGTTGCATGCGCTGTGAGCACGCACCCCATCGTCACTCGTGGAAAACACAGGATATCCTCGTGGTCGAACCCAGAATCCGCCACTGGGTATCGCGGATAAATATGGAATGATAGGTCGACTTGTCGCTTGTCGCCGCCCACACAAAGGGGAAGGAGGTATAATGATAATGTAATAATGACGGCATGCACCCAGCCAGCTGCGAGATGAGGTGTCTTTTTTTTTTTTTTTTTTTTTTTTTTTTTTTTTTTTTCACTGGGGAGACCCCCGTTCCGTCGTGCAGATGGCTTGCTGCACGATGCCGTCGATACGTCAACACTGGCCAATTCGGACGAGTCGATCGGGAAACGGTCAGCATCGTGGCAAGCAGCAGCAGCCGCTGCGCATCGGTCAGCTTTGCGGGTTTCTGCACCCCAAACAAACAGAACCCGAGGAGACGATAACGGGATAACGCGGGAGGGAAAGGCAGAAAGGGGAAAGGGGGGCGGGTTGAACATGGACAAGTGGCTGGCGCTCTGATGTCTGATGCCAGGAAGTTGGTTGGTTGACTCGTGTGAAGGTAGAATCGTTTGGGGCAAGGCGGGGCGAATCATTTGACTGCTGTGCCTGACTAGTAGCAGATACTATTTATTTTTTTTTCTTCTTTTTTTTTTTTTTTGGTGCGTGCGTGCGTGCGTGCGTGTGTGTGTGTGTGCGTGTGTGTGTGTTTGCGTTTGTGTTATTTGTGTTTGTCTTGGGGGGCATGTCACGAGGAAGAAGCCAATAAGCACAGGGCTGATCCAGCATCTGGTTCTCCGGTGGCCCACCGCCGTTCCTGCGTGACCCTTGCAGGTGGGCAGTAGCCCACTACGTACTAGCACATGGATTGAGGGTGGCACCGGTCAGTGGCTGGGTGGCGCTGACCAGGGGCGGCGCCGCGGCTGGCCCAGGCAGGGATACGATCCTCCCGTTGTCTCCCCTCTCCGCTCACTCCTCCCTGTACCCTTGTACCCCAGTCTCATGCTCGAGCTCAGGCACCCGCAGTGCAACAACGGGCAGCTCAGCAAACCAATTGCTCGTCAAATCAACAACCACCACTTTCGCAGGGTCGAAAGGGTGGTCGAACCGACAGCTGCCAGCTGCCAGCTGCCTGACCTGATTTGATTGATCGATGCCCCCGTCAACATTTCCGGCTGCTCGCTTTCCCTCTTGGCCCTCTCCGTCTCCCCCCTTCTCTTCCCTCCTTCCTTCCCCTGCGGACATCATCTTCAACCGGTGGTCATCCATATTCCCGTAACCTGCTTGCTGCGTCTGCTCATGTCCGCGACAGCTTCGTCGTTCTCGCGGCTTGCTTCTGAGTTCTGACCTGCTCGTTCCATTCATTCCGCTGTCTTGTCTTGGAGCTGCCTCTCGTCACAGCCCTTTCTTCACTCTCTTCCAACACCTTGTAGCATCCAACAACAAAACACTGGAGCCAGCTACTCGGGCCAACCGACGGATATCGACTCTGCTGCACTCCGAAACAATTGCCACCGGTTCCGCCATCTTTGGGCGTTTTATCATTTTATTCTTTCTTCGCCTTCCCCTTGATTCATTTGTTTCCATGACGGTGTTCTCGCCGTTGTTGTTCTTTTAGCCAGAGTAAGACATCGCGCGGTTTCTCACGTCAACGACGCGCTCTTGATCCCATAGTATTGCCAGACACATTCTCGCCTCCCTCGGATCCCGCCACGTCTGCATTCCAGTGCCTCAACCACCCTCTTTTCTTCTCTGCCAGGCGCAACAGATATATCCGGCTGCTGGCACTATTCGGCTTTTTGCTAGTTTCTGTCGAGCTTCCGAGTCTTCACATCAACAGATGCCTCATTCACATTGGCATCATCACGACGTTGCCCGTGGCATAATCGATAAAATGGAAGAAGGTCTCGGCAACCAACTTAGCCACAAGCGTGACAACCATGAAAACAAGGAGATGAACAACATGAGAAGAGGTAGGTAATAACAACAAAACCATGCCTTGGTTTTTTTTTTTTTTTTTTCCTTTTTTCCTTCTTTCTTCTCCGATCCCAGCCTGCCACTGCACCTTTGGCTGCTAGACGCTCATTCTGCCATGTCGGTCTTATGAAACTAACGCCAAAAACAAAAATCCAGATGATCCGGCTACCGTCATCCAGATCGTCTACAAAACTCTGGATCCTACATTCAAAGGTCCTGTTGCTGGCTATCTGACACTGAAACAAGAAGTCGCCCAGGAGTCGACCCCAGCACCAACGCGAGCGGCGACGCCAACAGGAAAGGCGGCAACAAAGTCTGTCTACCACACCGAGATTAAAGAAGAAACCCCTATTCCCACCGCCATTCGTCCCTTGACCACATCCGGGCTCGATACCTTTCTAGAACAAGCCACTGGAAAACCGACCTTATCGTCAAGCATGGATTTCGGAGACCAAGCCTTTGTATCTCCAACGCCTCTGCAAGGTGCTGACCCGGCCGCCACCTCCATAGGCCAGTCGCCGGTGCCCGAAGACGGCGGCAGCGGTACCAGTGCTGGAACCAAGGCCGGCATTGCCTTCGGCGTGCTGGGCGGTGTCTTGATTGTTGGCCTCATCGCTTTTCTTCTGTTTAGCCGCTGCCGCAGACAGGCCGCCGCCGCCCATGCAAGGACAGACAACGAGAAATTCCAGGGCGATCATGACGTGGTTGACACCATGACCGTTCGAAGCGACCCTCATGCACCGCGCATCAGCCTCCGACCTGTCACTCAGTTCCTGCCCAACTGGAGTCTTGATAAGCGCACGAGCAAAGGGGCTGTTGCTGCTCTGACTCCCCTGACGCCTCCTGTGAACGCATTCGGCCAGAACGGCACGCGGGATCGCCCATCTACGGGCCAGAGCGCAAATTCCGGCAATCCCTTTGGCGGCAAGGCTGAGAGAGTTCCCGAGGCAACTATCCGAGAGCAGTGTACCGTTCCTCCGTCGGGTCCTTTGCCGGCCAGTGGACCTGCCGTCGCCGCCGCTTCTGGCGCCGGTAGTTCTGACGCCGGTACACTGGTTCGAAAAACGTCGATGAAAAACGGCGGACCGAAGAACCTCGACCTGACTGTTCCTCCTGCCCTTGTGTCGACGACGCCCGACAGTCCTGCCAACACGGAATTCAGCATGACCTCGATCAGTCCGGACTCGGCGGTGCCACCGTCGCAGGGGGCGGCGGCCATCGCCGCTGCCGGTGGTCCTCTCATCTCCAACGTTCACCGAGTTCAATTGGACTTTACGCCGTCACTGGACGATGAGATGGAAATGAAAGCCGGCGAGCTTGTGCGACTATTGCACGAGTATGACGACGGATGGGTAAGATGACTAACTCACTGCCACGGCAATGGCACGTTGGACAACACGCTGACGATTTTCAACAGGCTCTTTGCATTCGGCTAGACCGTTCTCAGCAAGGTGTAATTCCTCGAACTTGTTTGTCTACGCGACCCGTCAAACCACGATTTCCCGAAGGCCAATCCCGACTGGCTCCTGCTGTCAACCCCAATGGTCAATCACTCAATGGTCCTCTGCAGCGACCGATGTCGCCTCATGCCAGGTCCATGACTCCTCAGAGTCTACCTCAAGGTCAACCCCTGGTTGAACGTGCTCGAAGTCCTGGGCCGCACAGCAACGGACCATCTCCCGGATTCCCAAACGACAGGCCCCAAACCCCAATGGACGCAAGCCAAAAACTTGGTTGCCCACCAGGCGCACCTCCCGCAACACAAGTCGAGCCGCCTCCTCAGGCTCCTCTCAGTGGCCCTCCGACTGATTCTATTGACCAAAATCCAGTGCCCGGCCAGGCTTATTGAAAGGAAGCCTGGCTCGATTCGTCACGCCTGCAAACATCCGTTGGTGCAAAATAATGCTTTAGGAGTCACAAAAACAAGGGAAAGGGTTTTAAAAGCAATGATGGGTTTGTCTACGGTCGATGCCTTGTGGATACCTCCACACTATCCGATAGTTCCTCTTTATTTTCTTCCTCTCGTTTCTTCCTTCTTTTCTCCTACTTTTTTTCTTCATACGGGCTTGGTCATGGTCGCAGGGCCTCATGCACTTTTGACTCCCGAGAGCTATCCTGGGCTTCTATTTCCACTCGGCAAAAGTCGAGTCCCAATGTCTCTCTTTTTATTTTTTTCTTCTTTCCGTTCACGCAGAGATCTACTTGTTTATTTCCTCTGCGCTTTTTCTTGGGCAGGTGAACCTACAGACATTGAGATTTTGTTCTTTTTTTTTTCTTTTCTCTTTTTGACGTTTGATATAACTCTACCACATATAGGGTTGGGTGATATATCTGTCACCTCGATCATGATGGAGCCACGAACATTGGCGTTGATCGATTATTTTGGCGGAAACCGAACAGCTTTCCCTCTTTCTTTGAGCATCTGGACCTCAAACTACCCGAGTTTTTATGGATTACTGTATCAAGTCACTGGTGACAGCTACGGGACAATGAATAGGAGAAAGATGGTGAAACGCAAAATAAATGAGGCCAGTTATGAATTTACTCCATTTAAAAAAAAACATGCCAAAAAAATCAATGTGCCGTCAAAATGGATGTGGATTGTAGGGTTACCATGCATACAATGCAATGCAGGTCAAGGCGTACTATGTACTCCATGCCAAATGGTCACCAGCAGGTGAGTCTCAGTTTCATCAACCCGTCCCGCGCGTGCGACAGGGATAATGCAGGCTAGGTCGGATTGCTCCAGGATCGCTCCGCTCGCGCCGAAAAAGAAAAAAGAAAAGAAAAGAAAAGAAAAGAAAAGAAAAAAACAGCCATGTTTGTGGCAATGTCGTTCATCACACGGCGGGATGGGGATGGGGAAAATTACGACATCATCGCCCTTGTGTGGTTATGTGTACAGCAGAAGAGAAAAAAAGAAAAGAAAAAAGAGGGGTAAGGGGGGGGGGGGGGGGGTGGCACGTTGGGGCACGTTCATTGAGGGGGATTTATCTATGGATGGATGGTAGGTAGCACGGGCGGTGTGTGGGGACGATGACAAGAGAGAAGATGGTTTAAAAGAAAATAAAAAGAGAGAGGGAGGGAGGTCGAGATAGGCGAAATAAACAAAAAAAAAAAAATATGTTGGGGCGGAATGCAGCCCCGTTGGCGGGAGGCGGGAGACGGGACAGAAACTCAGATTAGAAACTTGCCGCCGCAGCCTCCGCAGGCTTCTCCTAGGGATTCTAGCACGGCCTCTGGACTGATGTGCCGCGCGGCCATGCGTGATAGCTCTGTTGTGTTTAGGCAGCGGAGGGAGCAGACGGAGCAGATTCTTGAGGTGCCTGGTGCTAGGATGGCGAGGCCGGTGGCGGCACAGGTTGCTTTTTTTTTTGGGGGGGGGGGGGAGGGGAGGTTAGTTTTTTTTAGTTTTTTTTTTTTTTTTTTTTTTTTTGGGTGAGGATGTGTCGGCGAGCGACGAAGAAAGGAACGGGGTTGGATTGGATTGGAGGGCCCATGACGTACCGAATGAGTGGCCCTTTTGGCAGGTGGCTTCGGTGTCGAGGGTGGTGAGACTGGTGCTGCAGAAGACGCAGGTCTGCTTGGGGATGATGGGTCTGAACTGCCTCCTCAGGGGCGTTTCCGTTTCCTGGAACAGCGAGCTGCTGTGGGTTGTTGTCCTGGACAGCGGGGCCGGCATGTCGAGGAGGTTGTTGTTGTTGTTGTTGTTGTTGTTGCCGTACATGGATTCCCAGAGGGTGGCCTCGGTGGTCAGGGGCGTGGTTGTCGTGGCCGTCCGTGCGGCAGGGGTTGATGATGATGGTGGTGGTGATGATGAGGTGGCACAGCAGGCCGAGTCGGTGTGTGCGGGCCACGAGAAGAGGACCCGGGACCGGGGCCGCCGGTCCGCGTGCTGGGTGACGTGCTTGGACACGAGGGTCGCGACGCACCCGTCTCCAGGGGAGGCGGCCATGCCCCAGAGGCGGAAGCGGTGGGGGTGCACCTTGGAGAGGTGCTCCTGCTCCTCCTTGGGCATCATGCTCATGTCCACCTCTGGCTCGTCGAACTCGGAATCCGTGTCGGACTCGGAGTCGATGCCGCCGAGGGCTTCCACCCGCGGCACCTCGCGGCTGACGGCGCGCCGGACTCGCTCGGCCCACTGCGGGAGCTTGTCCCGCGAGGGCAGGTTGGTCTGATACCAGTCGTGGTTGGTGTGTGTGGCGGAGAGGCGGATGAGGGAGTAGTGCGGTTCGGGGGGCTTGTTGGACGGGTCGGCATGATGGATGATGAGGTCTGTTGGGAACGCCGTCAGAAATAAAAGCTTGCTCTCTCCCGGTGTTCATGTGCGTGTGTGTGTCAAGAGTTGATGATTCGAGAGGGGGGGGGGGGGGGGAGAGAGAGAGACAGAGAGAGAGAGAGAGAGAGAGAGAAAGAGAGAGAGAAAGAGGACAACTTGCCGGTGATGGGATTGGTAGACAGCTCCTCAGGCTTGGGGTACAGCGTCAGGCAATCGTCGACAGAGTGCGCGGCCGGACGCGGGCCGGGATGCGCGCGCAGATCAACTTGGAAGGGCTTGACCACGAAGGGAGTCGCGATGATGCCGCGGGCCAGGCGCGATTCGCCCTCGGGCCAGACGGCATCCTCCCATTCCACGAAGGCGTCCGCCGAGAGAAAGGTGCAGATGGAGACGGAATCCGACCTCTCGACCCGGACCGTCGGGTCCTGCCCCCGCAGCCACGCGCCCTGGATCGTCACTCTCCTGAACCCGACGTGGTTCTTGGCCACGTACGCCACGGTGGCCGTCCGGTACTCACCCGCGACATACCAGGGGCTCCATTTGAGGCAGAAGGCCCCTCCGCTGGGGACGAACTCGCCGTCGTCGAGGTCGGTCGTCTGCCACACCCGACGGACGGGTCGTGTTAGCCGGAACCGCTTTCCTTTCTTTGCCGTGGGCGGAGGACGACGACGCTCTCAACCGTGAGAAGGGAGGAGGGGAGGGGAAACTACCAACATGATGGGGACCCCTGCCGTCGAATCGATCAATCTCGAAAATGTCCCATCCCGACTCCTCCTCGCCGGCGTCGACGCCGCGGCTGAAGAACTGCACGCCCATGACGACCACCTCGTGCTCGTCGTTCATGTAGGCCAGAAGGGCCGTCCCGGAGCCAACCTCTCTCGCCCAGGAGAAGGAGACGATGCGCTCGTCCATGGTCCGGAAGCCGCGGGCGCTCTCCCCGTCGGGGATGGGCAGCTGGGCGCCGAGGCCCCAGAGCGTCTTCCAGTGCTTGAAGGAGCGGGACCGCAGACTCGACGCCATGGCCGGCCTGCTCTCGATGTGCTCGCCCATGGTCACGATGCTCCCCGACGTCGTCAGGATGCTCAGCACGGGGCGCAGGTTCCGCCCCAGCCCGTTCGGCGACCATTCCAGGCCGAGGCTCTGTCCCAGCGCCGAGCCCGACCTGGTGGCCTCGCCGCTGCCGACTCCCCCGAAGACGCGGGGCTCGCCGCCCTCGGAGCCGGCCAGCCTCACGCCGGCAAAGGCGCACAGCGGCCCGTTGATGGCCGGATCCGCCCTGATGATGCCGCTCGTCGTGAGGGTCAGCGTGAACTGCGGCTGGAAGGCATCGTCATCCGCCGCTGCGGCCGCCTCTTCGCCCGAGCCCCCCGGCCGAAGGTACTCGGGCAGGAAAACGTGAATCGTGTCATTCGTCGCAACCGCCAGCTCGGCGTCGCATGACCAGGATATCGCCCGGTGGGCAATCGGCCGAGCTCGTAGCTCCAGGGGCTGCAGCGGCCGCGCCTGTTCCGGACTGTTAGGTCTCGTGCCCCTTTCATCGTCAAACCATCAAACCCATCGCATGCATAATATGGAGGACAAGGACGACGCTCTGCCAACCGTCCTTCCCCTTCCTGCCTTCCTGTATGAAAAGACCCATCTTTTACTCCTGCTCTGCCCTTTCGTCTTCATGGAAAACATCAGCATGGAACTCACTTTTGAACGATCCATAAATTTCCCTTCTTGGCCTGCCAGAAAAGCCCTGCCGATGCAGACAGAATATCAGTGTCACTTGAATTCCATCACACGACACTGTCTACTCTCTTGTCTTAGTCTCTACAGAAATTCCTGTGAAGGGATTGAAAAAAAAAAAAAAAAAAAAGTCAACAAAAAAAAAGAACGAATGTCTGAAGTGAAAAAGACGTCCAAGTCTGTTTCGTGGTCGGGAGAACATACACTGAGAGTTTGTAGTTTTTAGTGGTTTTTTTTTTTTTTTTTTTTTTGGCCTTGCTTAGTCAGGTTAGTCTCGGTCTCTTCGTTGTTGATGTTGATGCGGGATATGTATCAGCTCCAGCATTCAAAGTCCGAGCTCGACATGGCAGATACAACATCATCCCCCACTACGTAGACACACGATTGAAAAAATGATGCGGCCTCAATGGAGCTTCAATGTGCGTGTATCAATATTTTCAACCCTGCAGTAGACGCCGTGCCAAAAGTCCACCAACCTTTGCTTCTCTCGTACATATAAAACAAAAAGCGACTTGTACCCTTTTTCCGAAAACAAAAACAAGCGAGGGAAAAAAAAAAATGATAAAAAGGAAAACTGCTTCGCGTCCGTCCTAGTATGCTCTTCTCCACAGCCAGTCCGTGGGCTACGTTACATTTCTAACAATGACCCCAGAGTCCATAATATTCCGCAACCCACAAGTGCAGTCGCGCCAACAACCTTCTTCGTCCACCAATCGTCTTCGGTCAGGACCGTCGCCCGTTGAATCTTGCTCACTGGCTCAGTCGGCATGCTTGCAGGCGCAGACGTTGCGTTTCGGTGAGTCGCAGCTTCTTCGGCTTCCTTCTGTCTCAGCAGCGTAATGGTCTTGCTCAATGACAGCAGTTGCTCGTCCAGCGAAGAGCTAGCGTCCCGGTCCACCTCAACATCTTGAATGTTGCCGAAGAAATCAGTGATCAAGCGGCTTCGCGCCCCCTCGGCACCGCCGGGGAATAGGTCGTATCGCACGCCGGCCTGGGAATGAATCTTCTCGTAGTCATAGCTGTCAAAGAGCTCGCCCACAGTCTTTCGACTGGTCAAGTCTTTGACCTGGTTCTCCAGGAACTCCAAGTTGTAGTATGTGTATCGGTCGATGACGGCAACGCCAACATCGTTATCGGCGTGGTGAGAGTAGGATGACTGATCGAGCCCCGATGATCCTGTGGCAATGATGTTGGGCGAGTACAGCCTGCTGTACATGGTGTTTGCTTGGCAGGTGTCGATCATGAACAGGATCTCGTGGTATCTAGCAGACACGTCAGCGAGTGATCGGCCGTCCCAATTCTCTCTCTCTCTCTCTCTCTCTCTCTCTCTCTCTCTACATGTGCGCGGCTCCTTCGGAACGTCGGCAGTGAGTAGTCATAGTTCTGCAACAAACCTCTTCTTCTCCCACATCTGTTGGAACGCGTCGGCAAGATCGAATGAACCAATTTCCTCGGCATCCTGGAATTTCAAAAATTCATTTCCACCGTGGCCCGTCATGTACACCAGAATGTTGCTTCGCTCGTCTGTCAGCAGCCGTTTGCTGCGGGGCATCTCGTCTCCAACGCGGTCGGTCAGCAGTCGGATGAAGTTTTCGACCGTGACTTCGTATCCGCGGTAGTCGACCTCGATGTTGTCTCCGTAAAGGTCGACGGCTCGATCCGAATTGCTGTAGACGGTTCCGGGGAAGGCGTTGCGCGGGTTGCAGGCCATGTCGTCGGGCAGCATGAGAATGATTTGCGAGTCGGGAATTCCGAGTCGTTTCACGGTTCGATAGATGGAGAGTACGTTTGCGAGGTGGCGATAGTTGAACCAGAATCGTGACGTGCACACCAGGACGGCCCAGTTGCTCGTGTGCTCCGACAGGACCGTCGAAGTAAACACGGTGAATACTGCAGCCAAGGCTGCGGCCATGTGCAGTTGCGACCTTCTCGGCCACATGATTGCTTTCCGGTTCTCGATGATGAGGCTGGTGAATGAATGGATCAACTTTCCACGCTACTCATCGTGGCCTCTGGGCTCTGGGGCTTCCTTGATTCATAACTGCTCGCCGCTCTCCCTGATGCCATGGACGTAACCACACAATAACCAGGGAGGGACCCGCTTACAAATGAAAGATTACAAATGAATGAAATTATGGGTAAAAGGGGGGGGGGGGGGGGGGCTACCGTTAGCATCGCATCTTTTTCCGGTCCGTACATACATACACATGTATGTAAATGTAATGTAAATCAATGTCGGTCACACACTTGCACCTCCATCTCTGTCCTTGCAATTTTTTTTTTTTGGTCTATTACATCAACTTTCTTCGTACAACATGTCAAACGCATTCTGCTCAGTACAGTACCAGGTAAGTCTTTCAGAACGACACAATTTTTTCTGACAACCATTCATCCAGATTAGCCACTGCTGGCCATTGAAGCAAGTCCCACCACTCATTATACATTTCCCTTGATATCATTTTGCTTCAACATCATCAGGTTTCGTCACGAAACCCGCAAATTAAACCTCCAGACGAGTCAGGCGACTTCGGAGGGAATCCGCTCATCTATTGTCCGTCTGCTCAGTTCCAATAGTGGAAATCCGTTTCACCGTGCATCACGTAGCTCATGAAAGACGTGCTTATATGGCCCTCGCCACAGCAAGGACAAAGGCCTTCTTCGTCAGTCTCCCATTCTGTTTCGAAAATCTCATGGCCGCCCGCTCTTGAGAATTGCACCCAGTTACGTTCTTCGCTATCTGGTGTAATTGGAACTCGCTTCCAGATTACCTTGTCTTTGTCGCGAGTCGAGTGTGGATGACCTTCCTCGGCCGGCACTGGAGGCATGATTCCCAGCCTTGCATGGATATGGCTCTCGTCGATGGGTTCATCGTCATCGTCGCCCGACTCTAACGAGCCGAAGTCGTCAACATCGTCCTTGACCTTGGACGCACGAACCACACGAGCACACCATTTCCTGCCTGACAAAGGTTGCAGGTGCTTTTTATGAGCAACAAAGATGGGAGAACCATCCAAGTAGAGGCCGTCATCTTTGAGCATACCACTCAATTCCGCGGATGCCTTCATTCCCGTATCATCAAACGGCATGCCGGTGATCTGAAGTTCATTGAGCGTGCATCCAAGCTCATGGGACGCGACTTCATGAAGCTCCGAGCATGAAAAGGGGAGTAATGTTTCGGTAAAATTCACAAGATCAAGTCGAAGAAGTAACAGTGAGGGAAGAAGACGGGGCCTGGGGTTGTGTTTGTCCCTGTAGTTCGGTTCGTACGGGGCGCGGAGTGCCATCAAAAAGTCCGCGATTTGTGACCAAGAATAGCAGCGAAATCCGCCTCTGACGAGAGGCGTTTCCTTTGGACGTAGACGTACATTCAGTAGTTGACCCTTCTTGATATCAGGATGGTATCCTCGGTCCAATTTATGCTTCCGGCGTTGGTCGTCGAAAAAGCGGGCGACGACTCTGAGGTTCACGCTGGTAATCTTATTTCGATGCTCAGGACTCAACTCAGAAAAGTGACGGAGCGATTCAGGTGTCGTGAAGACGAATTTGTTCGATTCCCACAAATAGCGGGTTCCTTCTGTGCGAAGGGCTCTGCATGTTGCCAGGAAGTGTATGGCAATTTGATTGCCGCGTGACTTCTCCTCCTCGGAAAGATGTTCAGGAATCAGACGCGAAAGCGGATCAATGATTGGATGAGGGCTCTGCAGTGCAAATCTGAGGATTTTCAATATGACTTCTGTGGGCAATCTGGGACATCCCAACTGGTGCGATGACCAGGAAGACCGAGTCCGTCTTCGTGAGGCGGGATTGTGCTGTGCCATGTGAGCTTGGGCAATGGGAGACCAGGATATGCCATTTTCGCGCAGGATCCTCTTGAGGCGCATGTTCTCCTCAAGGAGTGCTTGATTAGTTCGCCTGAGCGGATGGTTATAAGAGGCCTTCGCCCCGTCCTCCCTATCTCTGCATTCCCAGGGATATGGCGGCTAGTTCGGAGGTTAGCCCACGGCGTGCGATTTGAACCGATGCGGGTAAAAGGCTCACCATTACTGTAGCATATATCAAGTATTTGCTTTCTTCTACGGAGGCAAATGGCCCTTTGATGCTTGAGGCGGGGTACGGCTAAGGCAGAAACAACTGGTAGATAGCTGTCGACAGACTTCAGTCGTCCTCCAACGCCCCCAGATGGATGACGGTTGACGTGGGGACGATCCGAAATGATGAGCAGCGACGACAGGATGCCGATTTGAACTTTGGTACGCAATCTATCGAGTTGTTGAAGGGACCGGTAAAGAAGGCCACAGGGAAAAGAAGATGCCAACGTGTTGTGAGGGGCCAGGTATGGAGCCGTCAGCTCTGTACAGTTGAACGGGAGCAAGGGCCAGGTGTCCAGTCGCAATTGCCAGTTGGCGACATGCACTTTTCTAGTATATTCAGCTCGAAAACAAACAAAAACAAAAAAAAAAATGATCAAGCTGGCAAGGGGGGAAACACAAGTCAACGATGCGGTACACTGGCGCCGATAGAAGAGCGTCAAAAGACGGGGCGGCACAGAAGCTGTCACCAACTAGGACAACCTTGACGGTCCGGGGCAAGGTGCAAGAAAGAAAGGCAGACGTTATGATGTGATGGAACTTGCTGGGAAAGAAGCCTAGGCTCCTTGCTGGCGACAAGATCCCGAGAGCGCTACTGACTCGGACTTCTTTCAAGTCGGCAGAGACAACAAGGGATTATGCAGGGCTAGGCTAGGCTGAAAGTGATGACGAGTTGTCGTTGAGAAGAAGAACTCGCAAGGGAAAACAATAATTGTCGCAACTCGAATGGGTCCGGGCTTTTTCCCACAGCGTTGGCACCACCCTGCCTGCTTGCCTAATTGCTGGAACGAAATCTTGCACTTTGCCACGTTAGGGTAGCCACCCATCGATAGCGATATCCACCCGTCCACGTAGACACGAACCATATGAGCATTTGCCAAGCAAAGAACATTTCTCTCCGGCATCAAGCATCACTGGCCGAATCGCGCGTAGCATTTAGTGCCCTTGACGGCTCTCAGCAAGCGCAACTAATGACATATCCACCAATGCACTGCTCAGTGCTCACACGAGATGCGCCACTGACCGTCACGACAGCCTGTCGACACGACAGATCTTGTCGTCGATTGGATATTCTGAGGAGGCTTGCTCCGAAATTTTGCCTACTGCCTGCTAGTGGGAACTAGTAGGCAACAACGGAAAGTTACCATACCTTGGTTGGAGGTACCTGTTTACAACCAGCTCGCGCATCTCCAAGTTCATCTGACTGTTGCGGCCCATTGAGGTTCTGATCAAGTACCTGGCGGTGCTATAATTGCCTTCCGTATTCTTCCTCCCAGACCTTGTCCCATTTCATCTTATCCAGGGCGAATTCTCGAACGTACTGGTGCTCGAGCTCATGCGTCCTCCTCCCCAGCAGAACGAGGCTGTGGAGAGGCGGACCAAGCGCATCATCGGCGGAGCAGAGCTCTTGTAAGGTGCCTGCTACAAACTTCTCCGTTTTCCCACCGACGCGGGCAGCACCGATGGCCAGGCTGTTTGGACTATAAGCGCCCTCCTTCTTGTCGTCCTCTATTTCAAGCATCTGTTGTGCGCACTGGCCGACTGTCATGTACCGGGGGGGCTCATATATGCGCCGTCCTCTAGCCATGTTTTCCAGGCTTTGTTCCTTGACCTTGATGTCGACAAGCACTAGGGTATGCAGTCCGATGTCGCGATTTTCCTTGATTCGATCGTAGAAAGAGGCAGGCTTCCAGGAGTCTGTGAAAAAGACCATGGAGACGGTTTGTCCAAAGTTGTAAAGTTGAAGACCGCATGCGCCGATGCCAGACATGATGGAGGCGTTGGGGACGGTTCGGACGGGAATGGACAGCTCTCGAGCTCTGATGACAAGGTCGGTGTGCGTGGTTGCCCTAAAGACTCGTCAGTCAGCTTGGACACAAATCACATCGACTCCAAGGCCGGGGAAGGTCTACCGACCCAAATGGATCTCCGACCACACAAAAGGCTACATCTTCGTTTTGGGCATTGCGCAAGATCTCGTCGCTATTGGACTCGACCATCTCCCTGTCGGCAATCTCGATTGAACGGCCATAGTATCCCTCCTGCGCAAGCGTCAGCCGGGTCCAGGGCAACGACGACATTCGGAACGTACGAGCACGGACTGGTCTACCAGTAGGATGCTCGTGTAAGCCTCCAGATAGACCCTGGAGGCATTCTTTACGACCTCGAGGCCTTTGACCGTAATATCAGTCTCGTCTGAGAGACCAAGACCGACGAGATACAGCATGACGTCTGATGGCAGTAAGCGCGGCTGCGGCTGCGGCTATGTCAAAGTCTGACGGTCCTGTCGAAAAAGGTTGATGAAGGGGGGGGGGGGGAAATGCCCCTCCGCGGGGCAGCGTTTCTGCTGCACGCGCCCTCCCCGCCATGGGCATTGAGTGAGTGAGCTGCTACATACGTCTGGTCCACTTCCTTCACGTTGCCTGTCCAAAACAATTCAGCGAGACATTGATTCTGCTTGGAAGTGGTTTGAGAAAATGCCTACAGTGACCGGTGAGGGATCAATCCCTTTTCTTGGTTGGACACGAGCTTTCTTCTTCTCCTTTTTTTTTTTTTTTTTTTGTCTTTCCCGAGTTTCCCCCTTCCCCATAGAACTACCCCCCCCCCCCCCCCGGGGTCGTCGATACAATACCCACTACTAACTTGAATGTTAGTAATCCTGACGTACATACTAGTATGTAGCAGTAGATTTGTTGGCATTCGCAGCGTCGCCTTCTCTTTAACACGCCCGACTCGAAAGTTTTTCTGCACGCGCAAAATCCACCGACGGGAAACCGAATTGCATCCCACAAGTCTTCTCGCCATGTCCGAGTCCAAAAAGGGCAGCGCGTACGGCGCACCGGCCGGCGACACCGACTTCCGCAAAACATGGGACTTGGACGAATACGCCGCCAAAGCCAAGGAGCGCGAGGACAAGGAAAAAGAAGAACGCAAGGCGCGGTACGAAGCCAAACTGGCAGGGAAAGCATACCACAAGCCCTTGACGGGCGACGAGACCTACACCTCGGCCAGAAGAAATGTCATCGATCTCACAGCACAGGTGGGCAAGTCCCAGCTTGTGCCCGTCGGCGCGGGCGTCGGAAAGCGAGGCCGAAGCGCAGGCTTCTACTGCGAGGCCTGCGACCTCACCTTCAAAGACAACAAGCAGTTCCTCGAGCACATCAATACTATGCAGCATCTTCTGAACACCGGCCAGACGATGGAAGTCAAGCGCGCCACCGTGGACGAGGTGCACGAGCGCATCGCTTACTGGATCCGCAAAAGAGACGAGCTGGAGAGGGAAAAGGCCACGAGCCTGAAGGAGAGACTGCAGATACGGGAAGAAGAGCGGGAGAAGGAGCTGGAAGAGAGGCGGGCGCGCAGGAGACAGGAGGCGGAAAAGAAGCGGCTGGAGAAGGAGGAGGCCGCAAAGGTCAAGACCGAGTATGGCGACGATGTGCGCGTCGAAGGCGAGCACGACGAGGAGGACATGATGGCGCAAATGGGCTTCACGGGATTTGGAACTTCCAAAAAGTAGGAGTGCGCTGGCGGTGGATTGTATGGTTAGGATCGCAATATGATACCCATGTTATGTACTAAAAAATTAAACTCTTTGTTATTTTTTGGCACCGCAAGCATCGGGTTTTTTTTTTTTTTTTTTCGGGAGGCAGGGCCCGGAAGGAGTGACTGGCGAGTTAATTTGGCCACGACAACGCGCGGGGACGTCGCCTTAGACATGGTGTATCGTATCGTGTGGTCTGAAGAGCATCTCGACAACCTCCCAAGCTGTTTGTTTGCGTTCGTAAGACTTCGTTCGAGCAGGTACGTGCAGTGGATGCAGGCAGTGGCCGGCCAATCCCCATCCCCATCCCCGTCTCTTCTGCCACTTGTGGCCGGTTGTTCTCGAGTGGAACCTCAATTCTTCAACACGACCGAACCCCTGGATCTTGGACGACCATAAGGAGGAACACGATGTTCGTCCCTTTTCTCCTGTCGGCGCTGGCGGGCGTCCTGACCGTCGTTTTCCTCAAATATGGCCTCAAGTGCGCGGCACGCCTCGCCTCGGCTCTCTGCCGCATCGCGCCGAGCCGTTACAGACCGCCGCCGAACCCCGAGGACAACCACATCCAGGTCTTGGTTCTGGGCGACATTGGTCGAAGCCCGCGCATGCAGTACCACGCCATCAGCCTTGCGAAGCATGGGAGAAGGGTTGACATCGTCGCGTACAAAGGTAGAACATAAGAGCCCAGCTTGGAGATGCGTGCCATTTTTTTACGGGCAGCGGACTTGGTCTTCTCCCCACACCCTCTCAGTTGCTAACCGTGCTTTCTTCTTCTTCTTCTTCTTCTTCTTCTTCTTCTTCTTCTTCTTCTTCTTCTTCTTCTTCTCGATGTCCCAGAAACATCGAGACACCCTGATCTCATCGGTAGGGAGCGGGTGTCCATGTATGCTCTCGCGCCTCAGCCAGAATGGATTGCCTGGGGCACGCTGCCCTTCTTCCTTAACATTCCATGCAAAGTAATCCAGCAGTTCTGGACGTTGTTTTACACCATGATGTGGGCCACGCCGCCGGCCCAATGGATCATCCTCCAGGTAATTGGCTTTTTTTTTTTTTTCCTCCTCCGAGCCCATCCGCGGTCAGCGCGGCGGATGGTTGAGGCGGGATGGTTGAGGCGAAAAGGGAGTTTGTCTGCTGATCAGCGTAGAACCCGCCGTCCATTCCGACCTTCCACGTAGTCCTCCTTGTGTCGCTCATCAGAGGCAGCAAAGTCATCATCGACTGGCACAACTACGGCCACACGATTCTCGCCCAGAAGCCACTGTACGCGCTATTCGTCCCCATCTACAGGTGGTATGAAGTCATTCTGGGCAGGTTTCTGGGAAACGCAAACTTGGCCGTCACGCACGCCATGGCCCGCGACCTCCGCGGGCTACGTTTCAACCTACGAAACCCCGTCCACACGCTGCACGATCGACCTGCAGAACTGTTCCGACCAATCCACTCGCCCGAGGCGAGGCGGGACTTCCTCGAGCGCCTCCCGGAGACCAGGTCCCAGGCCAAGGACATCGCAGACGGGACCATGCGCCTCCTTGTCAGCAGCACGTCGTGGACCCCAGACGAGGACTTCAGCATCCTTCTCGATGCCTTGGTCTCGTACGCGAACCCAGACGAGGGCGACGCCTCCCGGGAGCCCCCGTCTCCCATCCTGGCCATCATCACCGGCAAAGGCCCCGAGAAGGAGAAATACCTGGAACTGATGCAGCAACTCCAGGACAGCGGGCGTCTGCCAGGCATCAAGGTTCTCACAGCTTGGCTTTCGAACCGCGACTACGCCGCACTCCTCGCCTGCGCGGACCTCGGCATCTCCCTGCACAAGTCCAGCTCGGGGGTTGATCTGCCCATGAAAGTCGTCGACATGTTCGGCGCAGGCCTGCCCGTTGCAGCGTACTCGGCCTTTGAAAGCTTCGGCGAACTCGTCAAGGAGGGTAGGAACGGATGCGGGTTCGAGACGGCATCGCAACTCAAGGATATCATGCAACGGCTGTTCAGCCAGGGAGGGCAGGAAGAGCTGGCCAGGCTCAAGGAGGGAGCCATCGAGGAAGGATCACTGAGATGGGATGAGGAATGGGACAGGGTCATGACGGGACTCCTTGGCCTCTCGAAAAGAAAATAGGAACCAACTGCCAAGAAAACAAATGTCTTTATTTTTTTTTCTTTTCTTTCATCAGCATACTATATCCCACCAAAAAGTAATCTGTCATTGGAATTCGCCTATACCCATTTTCATAATCATTCAAAAAAAAAAAAAAAAAAAAAAAAAACACGGACCTGTACCGACCGTCTCGCCTTGCACAACACCCTTCAAGTCCGAGAAAGAAAATGTCCAAAATAACCGCTTGGTCAAACACCGCCGTGCTGAGAAAGAAAACACCATGCTGAGCCCGAATAATTATGCCAACAAATATGCATTCCCAACTTTGCCCATTCCACCTCAGTCCTCGCCCAAGCTCGCCCTCACACACTTCCTGCACTGTCTCCTGAAGTCCTTGTGCTTCCCCTCCTTTTCCTCCCGCAACATCCTCGCGGCCTCTACATTGGCAGCACTGTCGCAGTTAGGGTCATGGAAGAGACTTATCGTGCTGACGAGGATGGTCTCGGGGCTCTGAACGGGACTCCAGCGCTCGGAGGCGGCCTCGTAGCCGTACTCATCTTCCTCGGGAGGGTGCAGGATCGATATGCAGAGCTTGCCGTCGGAATATATGTTTGGGTGGAAGGGGATGGGCGTTTGAAAGGTCAGCGAGGGCGGCATGTGAGGATACGTCGGGGGGAAGACAAGTTTGGCGCGGAAGTTGCCTCCTGTTTTGCACGGAGGTGAGTTAGTTTACTTTTTTTTTCAAGTCGTCAACTGTTTCAGTTCATCCGTACAATTCCCTCCCGCCCCCTTCCTCTTTCAAAGTCTTACGCTTCGTGTTGTGTGTGGAGAGCAGATTGAGGAGAGAGAGAACAGACAAAGAGAGAAAGAAAAGAAGTATGAGGAGGAGAAAGGGATAGAAACATACCGCCGTAGTATTTGCAGTCGTCGTTTATCATGAGCATCACCTCCCATTCGAATATATTGCTGTCGCTCACCAGGCCGCAAGACACGCCTTGCAGATCTTTGCTCGACTGTATCTCCTTGAGCTGTCGCCCGAGGAGGGACGCAGCCGGGGACGCAGCTGAGAACATGACTTTGATCTTTCGTATGCGTTCGGCAAGGGGACGAAACCCCCGCTTGGGTGTTGTCTGTCGAGTTCTTTATTTATTTGTTTCGCGTCCTCCTCCTCTCTTGGTGCCGGCACTTGTTGGGCGTCAGTTGAAACGAAGGGGCTTGCAGGCTGCGAAGACGGCACGGGATGGAAGGAGAAGGCTCGATTCGCGGGGAGGCCCAGGGGCTGGTTGGTTGGTCAACTTGAGAGATGTGATGATGATGTCGTGTTGAGTGAGCGATCGATCTTGGATGTTTGGCGGAGAGGGGCGGCAATTTTGGGGGGGGGGGGGGGGGTGGCAAGGAAAGCGCTGGTGGGGCTTAGATTCCCGATGCCCTCGTTTACGATGACGCAAACTGGACTGGTAAACTGAATCGACGGTTACCATGTTTGGTCTCACCACCATTCCACGCGAATGAATGACGCACAAGCGTTGTTCCAGAAGCTTTCATTTGCAATGGCCAACTGCCAACTGGCACCAGGACGATGGCAATGTGATTGCGATGAAGATGCTGATAGTCCCGCCATGCCTTTCTCTACAGCTGTCATTCTCTATTTGCACATGATGTTTTCCGCTTCTCCCTATTTGACATATATATGGTATCTAGTAGGCGGATGACTGCCTGTCTCGAGGCCTAGAGTGTGAAAAATTCTGGCGGCGTTGTCCTATACAAATGTTGACGCACGCGTGCAGATGGTGCATTTGCATTTCACTTATGTTGATTCAAATCATCATCTTGCTGTCATGAATGCCACGAAATTGGCTTTGCATGTAGCCGTCCATCTTCTGCAGCTCCTGTTCAGCGGAGCTGCAAACAACACACCTCGCAGGACTGGCTGCAGAAATCAATTTCCCTCAAGCCACGTCTACAAAGACAAGGTCCGCTACATGGGTATCATCCCGAACGACCACCCTGTATGCAGGACTGGGAAGACCAGAAAATTGCAAGAGACAGGTGCTGATCTGACCCAGAATGATTGAGATGATTGTAGAGCCGTCCAAGAGCGTCACACGAAGCATTCTCAAAGATCGTGTGTGGTTTTACTACTCTGCATTTGAAAACCACAGAGGACACATGCCCTTCATGCCGCCGTCGCGCGCTGACCGGTGGGCCTTCAGTTCTAGCGATGATCCTTGTCCGTCTACGCGCTTCCGTTTGGCCAAAGGCCTGTATCCAGGCAAGATCGTGGCCAACCGTCCCAATCGGTTCGCTGAAGCTCCAATTTTGTCTCGTACGATTGTTTCACCTCCGGTCCTTGAATGATTCACAGCCTGCTGTTTCCTTCCTGGGAAACCTTGACGACAACCTTACCCCATGTTCCGCGTTCCGACAAAGCGACCAGCGCATCCTTGACTCGATCCAGCCCTATAAACTCCTCGTCTGTGAACTCTGTGCTCTTGAGTTTTCCCTCTCTGACCAGCTTGGTAATGCCGTTCCAGACCACGGGAATTGTCTCCTTTTCGTTGACGCTGTATGCGCCCCAGTGAATGCCCACGAGCGAGATATTTTTCAGGAGGACTTTGTTCATAGCCACCTTTTCGATGGCGCCGGCGGCGAATCCCACGATTAAAATACGGCCATTCCAGGCTGTGCATTTTGTTGACAGGTCAACCAGACCAACGGGGTCGTAGACAATGTCGACGCCGCGGCTCCTGGGTGTTAACTTCTTCACCTTGGCAGGCCAATCGGCGTCGTTGTAGTCGAGGACGTGATCCGCACCAAATGACTTGGCCACATCAAGTTTTCGAGGAGTCGAGGCAGTCGCGATGACTGTAGCCCCAAATGCCTTGGCGACTGTAAGATCCTCATGTTAGTCGCAATGCCGGTCCAAGAACCAGGTTGCAAAGACAGAGGGAAAGGTCGTGCCTTGTACCGCGGCCAGGCCGACACCACCCGCAGCAGCGTGAACCAATACATAATCTCCATTCTTCACATGGGCTCTCACGACCAACGCCCCATAGCTCGTAGGCGCCGTGACAAATAGGCCAGCAGCCCCGGCAAATGACCATCCCTCAGGCATGGGCAATATCGAAGCCTCTTTTGCCTTGCACTTTGTGGCATATGCTCCCTGGGAGGCGCCGAATACGCGAGCTCCCCTGGGAAACTTGGGGTTCTTAGAGCCCTTAGGGGTGGATACGACGACACCGGCAAACTCGCAACCGGCGATCCATGGAAAAGCTGAATGAATGGTAAGAAAAGTCGAATTAGCTCTTTGTTTTCATGAACTGAATTGCCCTTCGACCCCTAATTGAGATCGAGCTCTGGTGATTGCCAGAAGAGAAACACACGTGGCTGATTCTGGTATTTGCCAGCGATTTGGAGGACGTCGAAGAAATTTGTGGCCGCAGCGCGGACCTCGATCAAGTACTCATCGTCCTGGAGAACCGGGTCTGGCACCTCAGTGACCTTGAGTTCTGTCGGACTCTGGTCCGAGGGAAATGTAAGGACGACGATCAATTAGAAAACCCAGATGTAGTAGGCTCGGAAAGAAAGGGCACGGACGTGCATACCTCGACATATTCCTTGACTTGGATGGCCTTCATTTCCTTGTTTCTTCTTTTCTCTCTCTCTCTCTCTCTCTCTCTCTTTTTTTTTTCACATTTGATGTACTCGTGTGTTGTATGTACGTTGAACAAATTGAATTCGACAAGGTAGGTAGGAAAAGCAACGACGGAGAGACTGGATCTTGGCTCTGTGGCGTCCGAGGTTGTGATGGAACCACACACGTCTGGGGTTCGTGAGATTTGCGGGGAGCCGAGGCAACGAAGGAGCCTGCCAGCCGAACTGACGACTACCGTAATCGATTAGGTTCCGACGGAACGACTGGCGTCCTGGTTTTAGCGTCGACAGAATACATGGATGATGATTGATGCCGCGCCACTAATTGCTGTTGATGATCAAACAGACCATGGGTCTAACTGTGACGGAGCTAACACGCGGACATACTGCCGGTTGACTACTAGTATTCAACTTTTGATAAATACAAACACGACGCGGGGTTTAGGGTATGCTTGTACCGTATGTTAGTACGCACAATAAATCCTCGCCGGCAGGTGCAACTGATTTCCTTCCGTTGTCAAACTCTTCAGCCACAGGCCATCGTATAATCAAACTCTCCTCTTGTTCCCTCCCCGTAGTGAGACTCGTATCCTAACAAATACAGGACTCGCAAACCAAAAGGCATTTATCATTTATACGTGCAGCACTGACTGCGGGGCCAAGCCTCGCTTTACCACACATGTCTCAGAATGACCGCCAACCACACAGTCTACATACAGCCTGCGGAAACCTGCACATTGTCTTGTCTGCGTCTGTTTTGTGTTTTGTGCGGCAGCCTAGACAGCCTCGACAGCCAGCACAGGGCTGCAGTGGTCCCGGAATGCGCAAGGTCACGCCAATCAATTGAACCAAAGAGTCTGTCTTGTCTACCCAGCCCAGCTGTCCTTGATCTCGCTGACAGAAGCCCTGGGGTCTAGGACTCTTCATCGGCCCCAAGTCCTACGAGGTTGATGGAAAGGCTTCCTAGGACCTTCACTACCTGGTTAGCCCAGCCTCACTCTGCGGTCCGGCGAGATTGATGCCATGAACTGAACCTCTCCAAGCCTCCGTCTTGTTGCTACATATACTTCTCCCACACCCTCCTGTCCATTTCTGAGCCATGATCTTGTGCAATTAATCTCAATCCCTTGTCCCGCTGAAGCGCCGTCGCAATGGAGAGCGGTAAACGCGTGTCGCTTGAAGATATTGGCAGCGCCGTCCCGGCCTTGCGCCGCTTCGCCCGCTCGCCTGCAAGCCATCGATTGAGCTTGAGACGCCCAACAAGCGAGTCGATTTCTTCCGCATCCACCAACGTCTCTGAAATCGAGAAACAGCCGTCCTGCTTGTAAGCTAGTCGAAGGAAGCGATGCTTGACGAGCCATCAGCTGCACTGTGACTCGACCTAACACCACTGATAGTATCGACGAGACTTCGAGCGATGAATGCGCGCTGCACAGATTCATCGTCTGGGTAGCGGTAAAACGAAGTGCCTCGACTAAGATATCGTCAGAGGAGCGTAAGGAGTGCCCTCTGCTGCGTTGCCGCAAGCGCTTTCCTAGCCACGAGCTGATGCTGCAGCATCTATACACCTGCGAGGATCTTCAAAGGGGTGAATATTGGTGCTATGACTGTGCCAAAGCCGAACAATTGCATGGTGTCAAACGCCGCCCATGTTTTGGACTTCCATCCAAGAGAAAGAGGTTCATGTCCATCGCCAAATCTGTCTTTTCATCACTCGGAAGATCCAGGGCTGCTACTTTCCAGGGCACTCTCTTGAATGAGGAAGAACGGCTTAGTTTCCCCTCATTTTGGAAATCACACCACCAGTTCGAATTGCAATCCAACGAGATCCACGAGATTGATTCAAGCGAGCTGACGCCTCGATTGAACCTGGAGCAACCGCAGCTTTGCAGGGCCGATCATTTTAGCTCGTCGTCATCGTCATCGTCGACGTCGACGTCGACGACGACTACATCGACTGCTCAGACAAACCACGACAACCCCGTGTCTTTTCCGCCGTATAAAGAAGCTCATTATGCAGATGTGCCGTTGACAGACCAGTTCTCTACCAACTATGAGCCGTCACCTGTAATTACAACCATTTGTCCCGCAGAGCTCCAAAAACCTAGCACAAACAAGCATATCATGAGGCCTAGGCTTCAGGTGCAAACAGAATGCTTCGATCCCCCCCAGTCCTGGCCCAGGCGTCGAAGCAAGGAATTGATACAGAGCAACTCAGTGCGATCCACCACTAGCACAACAAGTACAGATAGTAGCTTGAGCACGGCAAGCCACGCACCATCATCGATGTCATTATGGAGCAATGACTGGACAAATACTAATGCATTCAACTCAACCCTGACATCCCCGGCAGATGACATGCCGTTCCATGACGACGACTTCCCCTGCAACCCGTCTCTTCCACTGCAACTGAGAGTTGAGCACAACGAGGGGGCCTTTGCTCCTTTTTCTGGCGCCCAGGGTAGTACGAATGAATTAACAGAGCTACCTGCAGAGATTCCGACGAATATTCAGAAAACGAACGAGAGAGAAGAGTCTGCACAGCCTGGCGGAGACTCGGTGATGCAATGTGATTTATCTTTTATCACCAACGATTCACAACAGTCTGTCGGAAGTATCAAACAAGCCTCGCAACAGATTGGATTGCGTGCACTATTACAATCTGTCCGGGCCGCTCTCGAGCTGCACATGGAAGAATCACTAGCCAAATTAGAACCCTTAATCCATGGTGGCACAGTACCACTCGCCAGGCAATTCAAAGAATTGTCACCGAACATGGTGGCAAACGAAGGATTTTCAGCCATGTTAGATATTCTCCACCGCCGGAAAGTTACGTCTGCTTCTGGGTTGCTGTGTTTTGCACACATTGTCTACTCTTTATCGGTTTTGCTACACGAACAATCCGATCCCAGTTATTGGACAGAGCTCTTCACCCAAACTATGTCTTATTACACTTCGCTTCCACCAGGAGAAAGGCTCGCATACACACAAGTTGTCTGCTTTCTTTGGAAACCTAACCATTTGGGTGATGGAGACTTTGAAAAACTTTTGGAACGTATCTCGTCCCCGTCCCCATCGTCATTTGCAAGCTCGAAAGAGATGAACCACCACCAATTCTCGGACATTGAGATGGACCCGATGATCATGACGTCTAAGCTGTTCCTAGATGGTATGATCCTCGGACCCTTTTTTTTTTTTTTTTTTTTTTTTTGTGTGTGTGTGTGTGTGTGATGAGACTGGACACTGACACCTTCTCAGAATTTGAACATAAGGCTTTGTACGACGACACTCTTCCTGAGCTACAAGACTCGGCACTACATAAGCAGCACCTAGATGATATCGTTCATGTGATTTTGCCTGACTTCGCATTCATGGACAAAGCCAAGACATTTATCAAATCTATTTCTTTTAGTTTGAGCGAGGGCGAAACCTCTTTACGAAGAGCCCTGAACGACGTGATAGAAAAGACAGACTCCAATCACATCTACAGCATTCGTCATCTCGAGCTTGAATTGATTCAATGTGGCAAGGTTTGACTGTCCAGATGAGAAAGAAAAGGCGACCATGATCACTGACGAATGAATTCCTCAGCTTCACTTGTCAACGAAAATCAAGCTCAATAGTTACGTACAAGGCGTATGGTCATACATGGACGCCTTTCGAGAGAACGTTGGCTTGAAGAGTGTTCCCAGAATGAAGTACCACGCGTTGGCGATTGAAACGATGTCGGCAGTGATGCTACAGCTTGGGGCGAACTCATTGCACACTAGTAAGAAGCCTCTCAGAGCACCCGAGGCCGCGACAACAGCGCTGCAGGACAAGACAATCAACCCTGTGCACGACTCCGACATGATCGACTGGCACTCCTTCGACGAAAATCCAATGCTAGACCTGGCTGCCGAAGAAAACCCACAACTGGAAGAATGTTTGGTGGCTGGTGCCTCTCGACAAAGTAGCGCGCTCGACACTAGCACTGTGCCGAGAAGTGCAGATGAGGCAGACGGAGACTCATCGTGCGTAGAAAACGACAAAGTGGAAGCTAGCATGTGCTGCGACCTCTGTGGCCACAGACCGGGAGGAGATCCCAGGTGGTTTCATAGCAACATGGCGAGGCACAAGAAAAACCAGCATGCCAATACACCACCCAAGATCTACCGGTGCCCTTTTCCTGGATGTAGCAGCCAATACAAGAATAGGCTGGACAACTTGCGTCAACACCAAATAGAGAAAGGACACTTCGTGGACGGACAAGAAGGACTGGATAAAAGCCGCAAGAGAAAGAAGATGTATTGACGATGCAGCAAACAGGATGGATGCAATCACACACAGCAATATTGACGAGTAGAATGAGGCCTCCTGTCAATTGACTAATGATAATGAAGAGTTGTAATGGATGAATGACGACAATGTTTATTACAGCATAGTAAAAGAAAATTTAAAAAAAAAATTAAGAAAAATTTCGCCGCACATAGCGTTGAGGGATGACAGGCCGTAAACAAGATGCCACGGCTTAAACGAATGCGAAGCAGAATCAAAGCAAAGCAGGACAAAGGGCATATGTGCCTGGGGTTGGTTGCCGGACATGACGATTGGACGGCAGACCTCACGTAAGTCAAGTCGCGGATGAGGGGGGGGGAGCCGTAGGCAGTGATTGGCGTAATTGGTAATTGGCAAGCCTCACGTGGTGGCGGGCGTGGGGGAGCGAGAGGGCCATTCATTCCTCAGGTCGCTGCAGGAGCAAGGGAGGAGGGCAGATGCGTGTTAAAAGGGCGGAGAAGAAGCGCCTCGTCGGGGCCTAGTGGGTGCATGTGCCGTCAGTTCGCAGGGCCAACGAGGTCGGAAAAAAAAGGAAAAAGAAAGAAGAAAGGAAGAAGAAGAAGAAGAAGAAGAAGAAGAAGAAGGAAAGGGAAAATGGGAAAAGGACTGCCGCACAGCATGACGGGCTCATGCACTGCACTGCCGGAGCAACAAGGCGGATGGGATGGGATGGGCATAAATCAATGTCGAGTGTGTGAGGAGGCGTATTGCGTACTGGCAGCGCGTTCGGGTTGATGGTTCAAGCTAGCGGACCGTCCGGTGGCATGAGTGGGTGTGGCACAGTGGCAGGGAAAGTCTCGGGCGGTGAATATAACTACTAGTACTAATACTACATACTACTAGTAGTACATCCTACTCACGGCAAGTTTAGTACTACTAGTAGTACTGTTAACAGTAGTACTACTAGTAGTGGTAGACAGGACAGCGTGAGCGACAGCAACACGGACGGCTTCACTGTTGACTGTTCACTGTTTGGTCCTTACGGTCCCAGTGTCTCCACTATTCAGCCACCAGCTGCTGTCCATGACTCCA